>WNYE01000091.1:86566-166278 GCA_021396245.1 Sporothrix humicola | reverse complement strand
GAATTACTTACATTGTTTTTGACTTTTCGCGTTTGTGTTGAAATGTGTAGATGAAAGAATTTTCGAGTGGTCCAAAAGGGGGGGTGGTCCAAAAGTGGGGTGGGTCACTTACAAGAGCGTGGAGACGGTCTTCCGAATGGTCTGCATGTTTTCTTGGGATGGTTCCAACGGTTGTCGCTTTGACCTCTGCCAGACCTTTCTGCAACGGCGGCTGGTCGCGAAATAAAAAGACCAGATGAACTCATCCAGTGCGCAACCGTCAACGAAAGACGCGAGGCCGCGTCGTCACAGACCTGGAGCCGCCTCACAAGCAAAAGCAAAGTGGCAGCCAAGTGTCATTTTTCGGGCAAGGCTAGGCCCAGACAGAGACCCAGATCAGGCCGCCAACCAGGCCACACGCAACTTTAATTACGGGCCAAGATGGGCCGGACGTTTCCCACCCTCGCTGTGCCGGCTCCTTTTCAGTCTTTCAGCAACTACCAGCAGTCGTTGCTCGCTTCAAAAAACACTTCCCTGCTGAACTGGTCAAGCTTGTCAGGATTATGCCCCGCTGGCTAAACGGATGGCGCCGCCAGCTTGCTGGGATCTTGTCAACGGTCCTTGTCCTTTTTTCTTCTCTTTTTTGTCCTTCTCTGAATGGTCTGGATGCCCACAGTCGAAACAACGGCGGCGGTGGCTGCCTGATGTTCAGGCTCTTTCGCCGAAGTTTTTCGCCTGCTGCGCGGTTTTTATATATATTTTTTATTTATTTTTTATTTTACAGAGGATGGCGAGCCTGTCGGCTCCCGAAAGCGGCCTTGACGGCTCCGTTCAATGTGCACGCCCACTGCAACCTGGAAAAAATGCCAACGAAAGCTCCACTGGAGACTGAATTCCGGGATCTTGGTTGACGGCGTGTTACAAAGGCCTGTTCAAGCAGAACCAAAGGACCAGAGGACCCCGGCAGACGTGTGGAATATTCGGGAAATGAATTCTGACTGCAGCCCAGGGCATTGTCGAGATCGACTTTCATCTGGCTCTGAAGACATTTCATCGAGATGAAGACAACGCACAGCGAGATATCGATATTCTGACGTTATGAGACAGGTCTTTGTCTTGTAATATTGCAGCACTATTACAGCGCAGATGGGCACATATTGACCTCAAACCCTTTCCCATATGCATGCGCCTTTATGATTGACTTACATACGCATATTGCCCTCCCATACCGCTATTTACTCTCCGGTCACTTTACATTTCATTTCTCCCGAGACACTTGTCCCAAGATTTACCTTTTGTCCCGTCCTGTCTGATGTTGTGCGTTTTTGCCCCTTTTTCTTGCGTTTGCACCGTTCAACACACATATTGACAACCTTTGTCCCACTCCGTCGTCAAAGTCAAGTCACCCAACAAAAAGAGGCTCACAACTAATGCACCAGGTGCCGACTGTCATCCGACTTGCCTTTGCACCCAGTGGAAACAACGCCGTCGAGAACTGAAAACGGCCCCCACACAGCAACTCAAAAAAGGTGAAAATTGAAGGGCAAAAACGTGAACAGCCCCAACCGAGGCGGATGTTGACTCCCTATTTCCCCTATTTTTGTTTGTCAAGAGAGGTCTGTTTCTCAGTTCTCAGTTCTCTCTGTTTCCACCCCCTTTCCCTCTGCCGCTTCGTTCCTGACGCTTGACCATCTTGGGATTAGCAGATGGGGCACAAACAGAGCAGCGGAGCGCGAAACCGCCTCTCCTGTGCGTTCCATTGGTTCGCGGAAGGCTAACCGACCCGAATGGAGACGACCGCTCGATGCGCTAAAATGGTGTTGCAGTGGGTGTTTCTTGACTTTTTGCCTTTTTTTTCTCGAATTTCGACCATTGCTGAGTTTGCTGGATGGGGCCGCAGCCCATATTCCGAGGAGTTGGGCGCACGAAAGCTGGAGGTGAACTGTCAGTCCACTGAAAGAAAGCTCCCAGGCGTCACAAAGCACACGCTCGGTGAGTGTATCGAGAAAGCCGTCACGAGAGATAGTAAACAGAGGCGGGAAAATTACGGCAGCAAAAAGTCATTGCCATGCAGTCTGCCTCTCTTTGCAGGATGCACAGCATCAAACAAACCCTTCACTGGGCTGCAGGAACGTGCATGGCACTTGGCAGTCCGAACGACAAACAGTGCAGGCGGCTACTGCACCTGTGACTCCATTGCCCCCGTTTACCTGCAGTGACGCCACAGTCTCAGGCGAGAGAATGAAGAGATAGAAAGGAAAAATTATGAACGGAGGATAAAAAAAAAACACCACAGAGGACACACATAATTGCCAATGTCTGACACCATCGGACCAATTTGCTTTTTCTGTCTTTGCATTTTAGTGTGCGCGCACAAATCTCGAGATGGTAGGAGGAAGCAAAGGAAAATAAATGGACAGGAGACGATGGGATGATTGGGGATGCTTCGGAGCTGGGCGTATGAAAAATCTACGGGAGACACAATGAGGCGTTCTCCGGAGTCATGCGACAACCATATGGCGCGATGAGGAGCCAAGTGCAGCCTTTCACAGTTGCTGGTTTGCGCCTTTGCTGGACTCAAAGCAATCAAAAGATTAAAAGCGAGAGTCAATAATCATCCTTGTGCGCCCCCATATATTTGCATCTTACAAATAGGGCTTCTCCTCGACATAGGTAGATATTGGCTGGTCAAGTGAAGATCTGATTGTACTCAGCAATGAGTTCAGCAATGAGTTGCGCAGGCCATTCATCGTGCTACTGACAAATTAGGCGATATGTATTGACCCTCGTGTGCCCAGTGGCTGTCTCATATCCACACTTCTCTACGACGTGTGATTGTGTGCACATCAACGTAGATTGAGGAATAAATCAATACGAGCCGTTGTGTCTGCGTGGTGCAGGAAGTACAGGCAAAGAATGGAGGAAAAGAAGTCACACAACGAGTGATGAGCGTCGTCAAAATAAGGAGAGCTTCTGTGAGAGAAAGATAAAGTGAAAAGTGAAAGGGCAAGAAAAAAAAGAAAGCATGGCTTTATTTTTAATTTTTATTTAACACGGCTTCCCCGTGGTGGCTGCGGCAACCCGATTAAGCCATGCGGCCTCCATGATGCGAATGTCTGGGATTGGACGGGAGCTGTGAGACATTGGTGGCAGGTTCGCTCGTTTTTGCTGCCAACCAGACGATGCTGGGGGAGGAGAAGGAGAGAATGGGAAGGGGGGATGCCGTCGTACGGAGGGGGAAGGGTTTGGAATACAAACATGAGAGTATCAGGGTTCAACATGAGGCACGAGGCATATGGATGGGGAGGCCATGACAACATTTTGAAGCAAGGGGAAAGAGTCAAGAAAATAAAAAAGAAGCAAGATGCAGGAGACGGACGCAAAAAGAAGACAAGAAAGAGGCGGTGGTGGAAGCGAGGGGAGAGATGGCATCGTGGCAGCCGTTGCGGCTATTCTTTCTTTTCTTTTTATTTTGCCTGTATTTTGTGTGCACTTGTAGGGCATCCAAGCTCTATTGATCGTGGCCGTTGTCATTGTTGGCGTTTTTGCTTGTTGGTACTTTGCTTTTTGTCGTTCTCCCTTGCTTTGTGCAAGCCGCCCGCTTTTGCTTTTTTGCATCTTACAAGAAATCTAGGCCCACCTGCAACTTTGGCAGCGCCGCGATGCAAGTTTAAAACGACAGCATGCAGGGTATCTTTTCGAGCGGGAATGACATCAGAAGTTGGTGCGGAGCCGGGAGCAGGAGGGGATGTGAAAGAAGGGCCAAAAGAACACGAAGATGAGGGGCATCAACGTGATGCAAGCACTTTTTGCCTTGCTCGTTGCTAAGCTCCTGCGCTGGACGTCTTGGCTTTTACACCGAAATTGGCGTTTGCGTGCGCCGTGCTAATGTAAGTAACGATGCAAGATTTTACCCGAGCTTTTTGTTGACTTTTTGCCTCTTTTTACCACGTCTCTCATGCCTTTTTTTGTGCGCTAGTCCACCAGCGTTCTGTACCTTTTATGCCAATGTCTTACTCCCCGCGTGGGCTCTCAGGCCATCTTCACAGCTCCTTGCGTCCTGAGTTGCCAGTTTTCTGCAGTTTTTTACGAGTTACACATCGTACGGACATTATCCCAGGCTCTTCTCTCTCTCAGAATATCTCGGTTGCACATCCTTCTGCAAGGCTCAGGGAGGCGATATCTCGTTACACACAGAGGAATCTATATTGGATGGCAATCAACAGCATGTCGTATCCTTTTGTGTCGCACGTTTTCTGTGTATTTTGGTACTGTGGTAATTCCTGTACCCTTTCGTCCCTCCTTCATTGATGTCTCACTTTGATCTCACTTTGATATTTGGACGAACGGCTGTGCTCCTCGACTTTGCATTGCTTTCACTTGTTCAGCGTATGAATGCTCCTTTCGCCCCCTTCAAAAAGGTACCGTTGATCCAATGTATGTCTCAAAAGGCTCTTTCACTTGTCCACAGGATTGGCTAGTCCAATTTGCAACTCCCCTCGCCTTCTTTCTGTGGCTGGCCTTTTCTCCCATCTTGTGCCGTGTTCGTTTTCCTGTTTTTGGTCGCAACTCGCTCTTTTTCTCTCCCAACCCCGGCTGTAATCTGAAGCCGAACCAGAAAAAAGAGTTGAGAGGACCACAGTTGACGCCCCTTTGGACCTTGCGGTGAGAATGAGAATGTTAGAAATGGAGATTGGCAACCTGCTTCTGAACTTCTTCGGCGAAGAAAGAACCCCCCCCCCCAAAAAAAAAAAACGTCGAAATAAGGCCCCAACCAGATCTTCCATGTTTGTCTTACCAATTTCCCCAGCTGCTCATTGTCAAGATTCGACGATGGACGATGGAGCCTCTTGCCACCTTGCCAGCTGAGATCGAAAATTCCCCAGATTTCTCCTCGATCGAAGCTTTTCAGTCTCATTCCAGGAACAATATCTCATATCTTCCTTCTTGGGCCAAAGAGAAGCTCTGAGCCAATTGTCCCACAAAGCGCTAGCAACACTATCCAGGGGAGCCAGCCATGGTAGTTTAGGCCGCTTGAGCAGTCTTATTCGTCGATGGCCTCCTGCAACCACTTTCACAGTCGCTCCTTTTTTGCTGTCATGGCTTGCGTCCGTAAATTGACGGGGGAGGTATCACGACTGTAAAGGAGGGGTGTTGACAGAGTGAGCCATTGACCGGCGACGAGAGTTTTTAGTGAGAAGGAGCACATCGAGCCCCTGCCTTCTCTGTTGTCGTGACAAAAGCAAAATGGCCGCTCTTTCCATACCTCAAATTTACCCCTTATCGAGCGTCATAATGCCGTAGATGGAAGGAGCACGCCCCCTTTTATCTCGTAGTCTGTTCCCACGATGTGTCGTCTCCAGACAAAAGGAAACAAAACAGAATATCCCGCCCAAGCTAAATTCGCCGAAAACGACGTCGTGAGACCCGCCCGGCGCAAAAAAAAAAAGGACAGAAAAAAAGGGGGTAGACATGCCACTACGGAGCACGGGCAAAGCTAGTCCACTCGATAGATCCGAGTGGCCTCATCGACACCGAAAAAGCGCCCCCAGAAGCTCAGATAAAAGACCCTGACAGCTCAAAGCCAAAGAGACGGGCCCGCCAACGCCAGACCATATCGGAGATCCGATACAGAGTGGCTGCGAGTTCCAGATATCTTTTTGCAAGATGGCAAGACCCATTGATATTCGATGCGTGGTAAGCCGTGATGTTTCTCCCATGCAGCGTGGCAAAGTACTGTGCAGAATTGCTGTATCATATGCACACAAGCAAATGACAGACAGGAAATGGAATGCAGGCTGACGACAACCAGCATCGAAAAAGCAGCGCGCAGATACAGGTCAAAGCTTTCCTACGTCGTACTTTTCTCCATGCACAAATGCTCCATGCGATGCGCGATGGCAGGCTGTCTCATCGGGAGGAAGCATCAAAAGGGGAGCCCCCCAGATAAGGAAGAAGAACGAGAGACGGGAGGATGCATGGCATCTGCCCCAAAATTGCACCTACAAGATAACAGGCGACCTGCATCGAACATGCACCACCAATGGACGCTCAATTTCGTGTTGAAAAAGGAGTCAACCGCAACACAAGAGGCAACGAGACAAAGGGGCAGAGAGCGCTGCGAGCTGACAAGACGAAACAAACAAAAGAAACCTGTGAGGAAAAAGGGGACGAGTGAGGCAAAAAAGAAAATAAGAAAGGACATGAGGATGACACCTTGACAAAGAGGCAAACGATCGATTGGTGACGACCTCCTCTCCCCATTTTCTGTCTCCCCACGATTTATTCCTTCGTCGTCCTCCGCCCCCTCCTCGGCGCTTTCTTTTTTCTCGGATGCCCCCCATCAAGAACAAAAAACCTTCCAGAGGTCTCACTCCCAGCACTGTGAGTGCCGCTGCCTCCTGTTCGGCTACTGTTCCTTCAGTGCATTTTGTCTGTTCCTGGGCCCGAGCGCACACCACTTTTCTTTCCTCTGTTTCCTTCTCTTCCCCCCTTCATCTTGGTCCTCTCGTCCTGGCCCTCATGTCCCCTCCCTGGCCCCTGGGATGCCCTTGAGGCGCATAGCCAATGACAATCAAGATGCCCCTGGCAGATGTGGAACCAGACCAGGATCTACCCCTGCTAGCACCCACTCCCGTGGTGTCCGCCAGGAACGATTAAAACGTTTGGAAGGCCATTTCCTTCCAGCTAGCCAGGGGTCGAGTTTTTTTCTCTCGTGCGGAACGCAAAAAATACAAGGAAAATACAAGAGACAGGAGACCGAATGGACAAAAAGTGCCTGCAGGTGCCAAGTGCCAGAAGTCAACAGCCAACGAGCACAAGAGAACACTGCCATCAAGATGCCAGGGCGATGGACCTAGCGCAGAAACCGCACCAAAGCAGAGGACCTGCAGCCAGATGCATCACAGCCAGTGTGAGAGTGTGTGGAACGGCAGGCAAAGCCAGGGGCTGATGGCGAACGAGATGTTCTCGTTCTCTTTTCTCTGTCACCATGCATATTGCCTCTCCTGTGCGCCTCCTGCTTCTCGTCTTTCGTCTCGTCGCCCCTCCCCCCTTTCCAGCGCCGACCTCTCTCTTGTTTTGTAGGAAGAAGGGGCGTGATACCGGCGGGGGTCATGTCCTCGATATCCTGATGTTTTCTCTTGTTCCGTATGTCGTGAGCTCTCACTCTAACTCCCGGGAGTGTCTGCGTTCTCAATCTCATAAAAATCTCTGCACCCGGTCAACAGCCCGCCATGATCAGCTTCATAAAGCCTTCTTTGGCCTGGCCTGGACCCGTTCGCCGGTGGTCAACAACTCTTTGAAAAGGGGGACAAGGCAAGGCAAGCAATCATACCGTACGAAATATGGCCTGGCCTGGGTCTGGCCGGGCAAGCTTGTTCTGTGGGAGTTCAATCTCCTGTTCGCGGGACTGGGCCTCTCTTGCTTCTGGGTCTTCTCCAGTCCAGCCCAGCTTCGGCCCACTCCTATTTTCCCTCTGCCCACACCCCCCTTCCCATGTCTGTCCATACCCATGTTCACCCACGATGCCTAGTCGAGGTCCACTCCGCCTGGGTCTTTGACTCGCTTGGTCCGCCGCTCCTTGCCAGGATCTCTCCTTCGTTTTTCCTCTTTTCTTGTTCTCTCTCCCTCGTCGTTTCTCGTCTTATTTTTTTTTTGTTTCCCTTTTCTCACCGTCGTTGCATCACCATCGTCTTTCTTTTCTTTCCTTCGACCTCTTTTTTGTTGTGTTTTGTTGCTCACCACCGGCTAAGACGAGTCGCCATTCCTTCGTCTATCCTCTCATTCGACCACTTCCGAGCAGTCTTACACTACATCAAACACACTTTACTCGATTTACTCGCACACGCTCGACGCGCCAAATCACGCTCCTTATCATACTCACACGCGCTCCCTTCCAAAGCATCTGACGATTTGCCCTCCCTTTGCGCCAACGACAACATTGTCCTCCCGTTTTGCTTTCCCGCATTCCACGGCAAAATCTCCCTTTTGTCACAATTCGACAACCTTTCGTACATACGCAATACAGCGCGTGTTGAGTTGTCCAACTGTCCGAATCGATCAGAATATCACTGTAAATCGGCACTTCTGACGATATTACAAAGTACTCCTTTGACGAACCGCCCGCGATTGTCCCGCCCGTTTGCACAACTTCGAATTACACGCTTCCGCCGGCCTGTTTTTTAATCTTTTTTGCACGAACCCCCCCAATCTACAAGCAATCTTGGCCGTTTGCTTGTTGGACGGACGTTCCTCGTGCGACCCGACGCGGCTGGCTTGCATATTGCATCCCGACGACACGAACGACAAATCTGCATCTGATTACAGTCTCGACGAAATAAGCAGTTGGCGCACGATAAGAACAAAAATATACCGCGGAAATAACCCCCCGAACGTCTTTAGAAAAACATCTCGCGGCAGCCAATGCCTGATCGCCACAGGCCAACCCCGGCACTTTCTCTCATGCTCTGATTCGAAACGGTCAATTTCATTGCACTCACTGCACAAAACGTTGTGTGGGAAACCGTTCAGGTACGTCACAAAACAAGGAGAAAACAATTGCTTTTGCAGTTGCATTCAAATATTTCCAAACGCATTTTTCTGCAATATCTCCCCCCCCCCTCTTGTTCCCTTGGGCAGATCTCTAGATCACCCGTTGTGCTCTCATCCCTTCTCGCAACTTCACTCCAATTTCCTCCCTGGTCATGCCGATGCCATTTTCCCGCGCATTCTTTCCCGGAATAGCACACAGAAAAGATCACAGGAAGGCGGAACTGGGAAACGTCTGACAGATTGGGCCTACCCGGAGACACACACCTTTATTCTGCACATCCTCTCAATTTTCTGTTTCAACCCGGGTGCCAGGGTTAATTTGCACCAGCTTTGGCTGGGCTGGTTTTCGATTTTCTTCAACTGCCCTGCTTGCATGCCGCAATGCAACCACCCCTTTGCCTCTTTTCCACCCAGGTCCAACTGTCGATGGCCCTTGCTGCTCTACAGACTTTGAAACAGTGGCAATCAAAGTATCACCGGCTGCACTTCTCTGAAGAGACCAGACATGGACAGTTCCTTGCCTTGCACGCACGACGGCTCCCCTACGCACTTTAACCTTACTTTGGGGTTTCGTCATCCTCCACGCCTTGTCTCGTCCCGTCTTGTCAAATTGCACTTACACTGTTCCAGGCCCCGTCAAAAGTGTGGCGGCAAAGTGAACATCCATAAGGCGAATACTTGCGCGCCGTTCCATCTCTTTTACAATTTCGCACCTGTTGATTTCCCTATCTTTTCTTTTTACCCGATCGATTAAGCATACGCCAAGATCGTGAATCTGCACTTTTGAATTTTCGTATTGTGAAGACGGAATTTGAACAAACGACTGACACTTTGATATTAGTCGGCTGAGGTTTTCTCAGTTCCTGCAGCTTCGCAGCCCACTTACACACACGACCAAACCGACTCGCCACAATGAATCGGTTCCGGACAAAGAAGAAGGTCAAGGAGGAGCAGGCCGCCTCATCTGGCCGTGCCTCCTCGGATGAACAGCACTCTTTTATGGGATTCAGGAGAAATAAGAAGGCACCAGAGGAGGAGAAGAAGCAGATCGATATCACAAATGTCCTGCCACCAAGCGACGACTTCCGGACAAGTCTGCTCATGACCGGCTTGTCAGCGCGCTTCTCCATGCTCCGCGAGCAAGATGATCCCAGCACAAAAATCGGCAAGGCACTCGACGACAGTGTCTTGTTCCCCAAGCGCCAATCCCGGCTCATGGACTTCAGCGGCGGCTTCCGTGGCCTTGATGATATTGCGGAGGTCGAGTCCATCCGCGCACCACCCCCGTTTATGCGCACAAATTCATTTGCCTCGGATACAGACTCGCTTCAGAACGACAGCATCATGAACCGGACACGGCCAACAGAGGGCAACAACCTGTTTGGGGGTCGCCAGAAGATTTACCGGATCCCGGCCAGTGGCGCATCATCTAAGAATGTTGCTGAGGGTGGTATGGGCGGCCGCGCCCTCTACGAGAACGACGTGGCTCTGTCTGCTTTCCAGAAGCTCCGGCAAGAAAGAAAGGAGCAGTTTCTGGACTACGAAGACGACATTACAGATCTTCACGGGTCTGCGATCAACAGCAGCTCACTTCTCTCTGCCGATGTCTACGATCCCTCATCCTCCTACCAGCGCTCCGAGTCACCATCTCCAATCGAATACAATCTGAGGCGGGAAACATCATCAACCACCTCATCCGCAGCCCGCAACTCAACCGCAGCCACCTCGGTCACGTCACAACCGGGCATGTCCTCCACCAAGGAGTGGCAGTCTCCTAACCCCCAGTCGTCTGCGCCGTCAGCTTCCAGCAATGGCGCAGCACCCTCCTCGGGCACCGGGGTCGAGCGCATGCCTACATCCCGCATCCGCCGCCTGTACGAGCAGGGCTTGAACCAGGATCTTCACGAGCAGCAGTCCTCTGCTCTGTCTCGCATCGACACACTGACTGGCAAGCGTCTGCTACGGTCAAAGACGCCCGACATGTCTGCCGCGCCTTCGCCCACAGCTGGCTTTGGCTTCCCTGACCGCGTGGTCCCGCCAACAGGCACCGTCATGTCCACCCTCGAGCGTCTTGAGCGCCGCCAAGTCTTATCCAAGGCCAGCGCGCCCAACCTGCGCTCAATGAGCCCTCCCATGTCGGGTTCGTCTGTCGGCTCGATGGCGGCCGCTAGCAACGACTCAGCTGGCCTGAAGGTGGTCGTTGGTGCACAAGAGTCAAAGAACGCCTTCCCTAGCAGCCCGCCCTTGAGCCCGCCCGTCAGTGAGTCTGGCGGCGAGCACACGATGCTCAAGATCCAGCCAAACGATGTTGGCAAGGCCACGGCACTGGGCATGTTCCAGAAACCGACTCTTCCTTACGACGAGTCGCGCTTCGCTGAGCGTCAGCTGCAGCTGCAGCAGGTCCGCTCCGAGACACCCACTGACCGCGCCCGTCCAAGCCTGGATGCTGCCCCGGCCCCGACCTCTGTGGCGCCTGCTCCGGCTGTCGTCAAGGCACCATCCGTCACCAGCAACGAGGATTCTACTAAGGCGCAGAAGACGTTCCTTTTCGACGACGAGGATGAGGAAGATGAGATTGACGCCGCTGTCAAGAGCGTCCAGTCAAGTGTACCGCGGCCGCAAGTCCTTCTTGAACGCCCGTCAGACGCCGACCATCCTGCTTTCCGCCAGTCTGCTATGCCGCCGCCTCTGTCCCCTTCGCCGTCGGCGAACAAATTCACCATTCCTGACCTTCCTGAGCCGCCAGTTGAGCCAACCGAAGAGTCGACCGATAAGGAAGCTGGTGGCCCCCCCGTTGATTCTCCAACGCTGGGTCCTGGCGGTGGCTTGAGTGGCATGGTTCTCCAGCACCTGCGCTCTACAAGCAATGCCTCGTCTGTGTACAGCACTGCCCCACCGAACAATGACACCAACGACTACGAGGCCCCCCATCTCCAGACCAGCATCACCAGCGGCTCTCTTGATCTGAAGATTGGCCAACCATGGGACGACCAGAACTGGACCGCCTCGGTCTACAGCTCTATCAGTGCTAACGACAACGACAAGAAGGAGGCCGAGCCTGAGCCGGAGCTGCCCTCGCTTCCGCAGCAGCCCATCCAGAAGATTGCAACACAGCGTCCGCCCATCCCCGAGCCGCCCAAGAACATGTTTGCCGATGCCGAGTCGACACGCGCACCTTCTCTCTGCTCGGTTTCGTCGCGCAGCCGTATCACAAGCGTCGCCGATTCCAACCGTTCCAGCAACAATCTCGATGGCGAGCACGAGGATGACGACTTTGCTAGCCAGCTGGCCAACGCACGCAAGCGTGTCCAGGAGCGTCTGACAACCTATGTTGAGTCGGACAGCAGCCGCAACACCTCGCCTCTTCTGGCACCCACCGAGCTGGCATCGCAGCCGCCTCCCATCAAGTCGAACCCGCTCGGCATCCTGCGTGCCAAGTCGAGCCGTGGCTCGCTCCTCGAGCGGTCTCGCGACGTGTCTCAGCCCAAATCCACACGGAAGCTGGGTCTCGGCACCTCGACGATGAGCACGGCGCCCAGTCCGTCCAAGCAGTCCTTTGAAGAGCAGACCCCGTCGCCTGTCCCGACACCTCCTGTTTCGTCTGCTTCTGCAGCCATCAACGACGGTTTCTCTTTGGAGGCCCTCCAGGAGGAGCGCGAGGAAAAGCCCCGTCCCAGCGCTGAAGGTTACTTCGGCCGTCTGCCCAGCTCAACCTCGGCCTCTGCCAACCAGTCGCCGGCCATCCCATCTTCGGCCCCATCTGTCCCTCGCTCGAGCACTGACACTGACGTTGACGATGCTGACGAGGAGACGGACGCCAACGCGAACGCTGGCAACGACGAGAACAACATGCACCCTGGTCTGCGCGCTTTCCGCAACGCCCGCCGCCAGCTTCAGAAGCGTAAGGAGCTCGAGACACTGGCCCGGCACCAGTCTGAAAGTGCCCAGGGCTCAGGACCCGAGCAGGCCTTTGCTGATGAGCGCTCGCCTCCGAGACGCGAGCGTCGCCCGACTGTGTCTTCCACGCCTAATAGCCGCGAACGGGAACGGAAGCCGCCTCCGGTCTACTACCAGCAGCGCGATCCCAGCCAGGAGTCTCGTGGCAGCAGCAACGGCAAAGGTGGCCGCTCCCGTTCGGGCTCGAGAACTTCGGGCCCGACAGAGCGTGACCGCAGCGGCTCCGAGACCAGCAACAACGGTGGCTACACCCGTCACGCGCCCCCTCGGATCCGGGCCAACCAGAACGGTCCTGGCTACGACGACTACCAGCAGCAGCAACATCATCAGCCCGGCCCCAATGGCAACAACCATCTCGGCCCTCCTGCTCGTTCTGGCCTGCCCATGCGCTCGCCTGGTCTTCCCGGCACTGACATTCGCCGGTCGCCGCACATGCCTCCCCAGGCCTACCCTGGTAGCGCCGGTAACAGCCCTTCGATGAACAACCTGTCTGTTCAGACTGCCATGGGCGGCCGTTCGCCTTCCGGCTTCAACGCTTCTTCTGGCCAGCCGTCTCCCATCTCTCCTCTCGGTAGCGCAGGTCTGCCCAAGTCGCCCTACTTCCCTGGCAGTGCAAGCGCATCTGGCCCGTCGACACCCACCGGCAACGGCCCTCGCATGCAGCAGCGCCCTGGCATGCCACCGCACCAGTCTTCGGCACCGGCCAGTAGTGGTACGGGTTATAGCACGACTAACAGCTCGCTCAACGAGTCGATGAAGAAGTCTGTGCGCAAGACGGAGATCTCGGAGCCGACGTTCCTCATGAGCACCAGCCGCGTCCCGACGGTCAGCCTGCAGCAGAGCACCTCTGCCCCCGAGATGGAGAACAACGGTGCCAACGGCAACGGCTCTCGCTCTCGCAGTGGCTCGCGTGCTCGTGCGCCCAGCAACGCTCCTCAGCCTGCCTTTGTCCCGCCTTTGCCGCCAATCAACCCTCTACGCAAGGCTTCGGGCACCCGTGGCCCGCGTGGCATGCTCGGTGGTTTGATGGGCGGCCGCCGCAGTGATGGCCCGGGCGACGAGATGGACACCATGTCTGCCCTGTCGATGCCCACCCTCCCCCAAGGCGCATCGAGCAGCAGCACCAACCTGTCGGTCAAACCCCACAACTACCAGCTGGGTGGCTCAGCTAGTGACAACGAGGATGCGCGCTTTGAGCAGCGCGGTCTGCGCAAGCAAGCCTCCGAGGCCAGCGGCATGCACTCGCGGATGATGGGCGGCGGAATGCCGGGGCAGCGCATGGATCTTCCCGGTGGGATGATCTAAGTGTCCTTTGACCCTTGTCTTCCTTGTCTTCCCTGTCTTCCATGTCTTCCCTGTCTTTCTTCTCTACACTCATTTCTCGCATTTTATCTGCGCGCCGCCATCTTCTATAATTTCTCTCTTTTTATATTTTTGGATACCCCGGTTCTCTTTTCTGTTTTTGTCACGAAAAAAACCTCATGAGTAGACGGGGCCTTGTGATACCACTTTATTTTCCCACCTGATCGACTACACCGGATGTACACTCCGTACCTTTTCTCTTCTATGGGCGACCATACTCTTTATCTCTCTTCCTCATTCTCCCTCTCTCTTACTCCCAACCATTATCCACACTTCTTCATCGCCGACCCGCCTTCTGGACTGGCTCCTTTTTATTCATTTTTGTATCATTTCTTTGCTATTACTATATTTTGCCTTTTCTCTAGCAGTTTGTCCTTTTCTCTCTTTCCCCCCCATTCCCATTACACAGGAAGACGCAAGTCACCTGAATGGGAGGATAGGAAAGCAATACTTTTCATGTTTGCGAGGCGCCGGGCTTAGATCCTTGGAAGACCTTGGCTTTTATTCGGAGGAGTTCAGAAACACGGAAAAAAACAAACAGGCTGTACTTTATATATATCTCGTCTATTCTTTTTATTTTTTACTCTCTTTATCTCTGTACGTTTTGGAGAAGGGGACATACTAGCATTCCAAGGTGTTTTCTTGCTGATTACTTCTTACTTTCTTTTCTTTCTTAACTTTTATTTATTCTTATTTCCATTTTGTTTCTTTCTTCTCTCTTTTCTTTTCTCTTCATTTCCTCTCTTTGTGGGATTGGCATTTTCTATTGTATCCAGAGACTGAGAATACACGAACCTATACTCTAACGTCCAACATTTGGCATTTAACATTTGATACACCGAAAAACTACCGTGACTTATGCGTTCCCGTGACTCAACTTAATTGCCTAAAGTTTAAACTTGTGTCTAAACCCTCAGGCCTCAAATCATGATCAGACGGCGCCGCAATACCGGACCGCGCCGGGAAAACTCCGGGCTAAACATGTGTCGGCAAGTCCCCTCACCTTTTCTGTCAAGAATGAGGGGATGTCAATTGTCCGTTGTTCCGCGAAAACGTCGGCGGTTTTGTCGGGCGGTAGGTTGCGAGTTGCTGCCAGGAGCTTGAATCTAGGGTCTTAAAGCTCCTTCCTAAAATATTAAGGTTTGGCTGCCTTGGAAGCTCGCATGCCAGCTACCAAATACGGTAGTCGCATCGGCACGGCGCTATCTTACATGCCGTCTGTACCCTCAAGAGTACCTGCCTCACATGCAAGACGCCACTTAATCCCCAATGCAGCCTCTTTTCCCTTCCCTTCCTAGTTCAATTACTCTTCAATCTTTCGACATCCAGTCCACGACGACATCTAGATTTTTCGGCTTATCACAATCGCCGGTCACACACGACCTACACACTTGTTCTCACCTCGCCCAGCTACCCCGCAATCATGGCTTTCATCCGCCCCTACAAGCTGACGCTCTCCGAATGGGACGACACAGCTCATATTGTAAGCCTCATTCTCATTCCCTCGTGTTGGCTTTTCAAGTCATGACGTTTACTAACCCCCTCTCCTCCAGTGTCGCGCCACGCTCCCGCCGTCGCTGATCAACGAACAGACGGCCATCCGGCTCGCGCCGTACATGTGGACACACCAGTTCACGCTGCTCAACCCGCAAAACTGCTTTGTCCTCGACGACGGCACGGGCCATGTCGTCGGCTACGTGATTGGCAGTGCCGATGTGCACGTCATGGCCGAAAAGTACAGCAAATTTACGGATCTGATTGGCGGTACGGGCCCCGTGGAGGGCGTCCCCGACGAGATTGTCGAAAAGGCGCGCAAAGAAGTCGGGCGGCCTGCACCAGCCGACCTGGACAAGCTCGAGCCGTTCCACATCCCCTCGCCCGATGATCCGTCGAAAAAAATTGTCAACGAGACGAGCATGCTGCAGCAGGCGTACAACCCGCGCTGGCTGCTGCTGGAAAGCGACCAGACGCCGCTGCGCAAAGAGCTGATCTCGGGCACGAAATACCGCGCGGTGATGCACATTGACATGCTGGAGAGCCACCAGGGAAAGGGGTGGGGCCGCGAGCTGATCAAGACGTTCCTGGAGTCGATTGCCAAGGAGGGCGCAACGGGCCTGCAGATTGGCGTGTCCGGCGAGAACACAAAGGTGGTACCGTTTTACGAAAAGTGCGGATTCCGCGTGCAGCCGGGCGGCGAGGCGGAGGGCTGTGTGTGGATGGTCCGCGATGTGAGCGAGACGGGGTGGTAGGCGAGCTGCGAGATAATATGGGAGGTCAATATGATGACAAAAATTACAATGCATTTTCTATATACACTACAAATACTACAAATGGATTTCCTTCAGCGCTCCTTGCTTCTTTTGCTTATTCTATCTTAAAACCGCCACAGACTGCGAAACGTTAAAACTGTTACAAGAAGTTGATACCGACGCCGACCTGCAGACCCTTGCGGCTCTCCTCGCCACGGCGCATAACTATCGGCAGGCTAAAGTTGAGCTCGAAGCGGGCGACAGGGTGAGCATACACCAGACCGACACCGACGGCCGTGCTCGGCAGGCCCGTCGTCAGGTCCTGGATGGCAGCCGACACGCTCTGGGCGACCTGGGTCGATGTCTGGCCAACCGGCTGCGGCACACCGTCCTCGGATTGTGACTTGGGCTGCTTCTTGTTCTTGAGGGCCACCAGGCGGCCGCTGTTGGCAAACAGCTGCAGACGCAGCGGCGAGTCGCGGCCGGCCTTGGTGATGGGAACCAGCAGGTTGACGCCACCGGCGGCAAAGACGTCGCCGCCAACGGCATCGCTGCCATCGTGCGGGCCCAGGCCGCCCTGCGTGAAACCGCGAACGTCGGTCGGGCCGCCAAGCAGGAAGCGGTCGTTGATGCGGCTGGGTGCGGCACCGTTGCCAAACAGGTTGTAGCCAAAGGGCAACGGGTACAGCACACCGGCGCGGAAACCGGCACCGAGCGTAACGCCGCTGTCAAAGGCGAGCGGTTGTGATGAAGAAGGGTTGGCGGAAGAGGTTGCGTAAGGCGACGACTGCTTCAGGTTGGGGAACGTCAGAGGGATGGCGCCCGAGAACTCGGCCTCGGTCTTGGCGAACGCAACATCGCCGCCCAGGGGACCCCAGCCGGCCAGCTCCGACGCCGTCCGCAAAAGATAGCCGCTCTGAGGCAGCAGCGCATTGTCGCGGCGGTCGCGCGTAAACGTGTGGCTCAGGCTGCTCTTGAGGCTGTCGCCGGCGTCGCGGCGCACCGTTGGGGATGCACTGCCACCAAGGCCCGTCAGCTGGCGCCATGCCGAGCCGTAGGCCACGCTGTGCAGGTCGCCCGTCTCGGGAACGCGCCAGCCCAGACGCACCGTGCCGCCCTTGAGCACCTCCTCGTGGCTCGCCCAGGGTTTTTGCGTGGCCGACGCCAGGCCCTCGAGCGACAGACGCACGTCCGGGTTGCCCTCGAGCGGCGCCGACAGCACGGCACTGTATGCCGACCGTGTGCGAGTTCCCGCGCTTGCGTTCAGCGACAACGACTCCGCACCGCCAAAAATGTTGCGCCACAGCAGGTTGCCGTACGCCGAACCCTCCGTGTTGCCCAGGTCCGTGCCCGTGTTGAGTCGGAACCGCGGCAGCTCCTGCACGCGCACGGCGATATCGTAGTCCGTGGCCGCTGCCGCCGGGTCGCGCTGCCGGGCGTCGGCGAAATGCACAGTGGGATCCGGCTTGAAGATGCCAAACCGCTCCAGCTTGCCCACGGCCTCCTGGACGTCGGCAAAGACGTCGCCCAGCGTCGTGCCCACATTGCGCGAGTCGTCGACCAGAGGCTGGAAGATGGGGTCGAGGAACGAGCGGCGGGTGTTGCGGGCGCCGTGGATCTCAAATGTGTGCAGCGTCGCCGGCTGCAGCATGTGCTCGGCCATAACGGCCAGTGCGTGCCGCCGTGCAGACTCCTCCTCCTTGGCGCGGAGGGCGGCGTCGGTCTGGGCCTCGAGGCGGAGAGTGGCAACATCCTTGCTGAGCTAGAGAAGAGAAGCGAGATGTTAGCTGTCGTCGAGATTGGGAGCCCCATGCCACCCAAAAAATGCGTAAATGCCCACCTTGTTCCCGGAAGAAGCCATTGTGGTTCGTCGACAGCTCGGGTTGCTGTCTCGCAGGCGTCAATGGAAAGAGTGTCGGGGAGGGAGGAGGTCGTAAAAGTGTTGTCGAGCTTGTCGGACAACAGTCGTCAATGTTGTCGTTATCTTGTCGTGATCGCCTGCTCGGTCCAAGCAAAATAAAAAATCGGCCAATTGCGGCAGCAACGCGATTGAGCGATTCACCAGCTTCCCGATGGTCAACCGGCAGCAGCTTTTGGCGCTAATGGGAGCTGGGGTCTGGTGGGCTGCGAATGTGGCTGGTGTGGCTGGTGACGATTAGTCATCGTTGAGAGGAAAGTAAACAGAGGACGACAATGTTTTATTTCTTTTGATTTTATTTTCAGTACGTTGTGTTGAAGTAGATAATTTTCTTAGCCTATCGTTCTGATATTGGTATGGTTTTGCTTTTCAGTGAGAGTGGAAGACTTAAACGTGGGCACTGATCGTAGACTAGACGCCTGTTCTTGATCTTCTTCATCCACCCGTATTTAATCCTTCCATGTTCCTCTCTATTCCAGTGCACACAATGGAAGCACATGATTTCTTCGACTTGGTTGCTCAGAAAAAGTAAGATTTAATGGTTACCATATTTTGCTGGAGTTATTTTCTACTCTGATTTTGCCTTCGGATTTTTCTTTTTTATTTCTTTTTTCTTTTTTCTTTTTTTTCTTTTTTTTGCAAAACGTAGCCTTGTGCATTTAATATTCTCGATTAGTTTGGAGATCTTGAGATCTCTGTTCTTTTTATTTTATAAAAATCAACTCAACTTAAGCTCCGTGCCCAAACAAACAGAGTCGAAAATGTTGGGGAAAATATACGTATGGCAACCCTCACTGATAGCTTGCCTGTGCAATAAATGAGACGGAACAACTGTTCGTCAAGCGACTGATACCCGGGTTTTGTTTACTCAGCTCGTCTCCACAAAAACCATTCATCTCTTGTCGTTGCCTTCTTGGGTTGTTCTCCTTTGGAACATTCACTTATTTTTTCTTGAAAAGCGAGCTTGGCCATGTTTAAGCTTTTCTGTCCACATGACATTTGGTCGACAGACCGGTCTCGAACTCCGAGCCAGAAATCTTTTGCCCGAGCCGCAGCCGTGTTCTGGAAGAAATGATCATCATTTGCCTCCATTTGCCCACGAGGTCAGAGCAACCACGAGAAAACGTGCCATTGGCATCTCGGAGGAAAGAATGATGAGCAGATCCGGTGCAACCCTACCCACTCCAGATTGGAACTTTCCTTCATATTTTCCTGTGCCTGGATTGTCGTGTCTGTACCTGTTCTGGACCACACCGTCGAACCAACCCAATCCTGGTCACAACCGCGATGGGCGCCCGTCGTCTCCGAACTTATGCCGTGTGGTATGTTTCGTGGCTTTCTGGCATGTTTTCTAATTTTTTGTGTCTTTTCTTTTTCTTTTTCTTCTTGATCTTTTTCTTTTTTTTCTTCTTCTCATTTCCCCTCCAAACACACTATCCCTCGTGTTATGTCCCGCTTGGCTAATTCCGGGTTTCTAGACCCCTCTGGACGCTTTATTAGACAACCTTTTTGAGAGCTCTTTGGATATTCGGCTAATTCCGTTTACAGACGACTATTCTCTAAAGTCTATTTACTTTTCTCGTGCCCCACGCTGACTCGTCACACTGTGGTTGTTTCTTTTGCCCAAAAATAAACGGGCCGCAATATGTCGACAGCTATAAGCTCTCTGCAATAAGTTTTCTTAGACGATTTGATATTATCCTGGGGCCGTGTCCCCGCGAGACTTTTGAGCCCTTCTTCCATCCCATCTTTTTACAGTTTGCGATTGTTTTTGACTTTTCCACCCGTCAAAACTCACGATAGTCAAAATAAAGATAACAAACAGCTCACAACCCAACCCAGCCCAATCCCAACAGAGATCCATGTGCAAGGCACCTTGCATCTCTTGGCGGAAGCGTACGCGTTCAAGGTACGTTACGTGCGGCCGGCGTGTTCTCGGTTTGAATTTCCCTTTCCCCTTTTTCCTTTCCTTTCTGTAAAGTCTCTACTTATTTCTATTCTATTTCCATCTTCTTATGCCGGCCTCGCTCCCACCTTCCTCTTGGCAAACGCGGGATACATAGACAATAGAGAGTGAAAATGAGGACCAAAAAGAAAACTGGCGAAAGACACGACATGTCGAGACTTTGTTCTAGATGAGGAGAAGAATAGAGTCGAGAGAGATGACTGGAGAAAGACTCGCCAAGATCGGGGCAATAACTTTATTTTGAGAGACGAAGATGAAGAGGAAGCCAGAAAGACAAGACTCTTCCTCCAGGACTCTCCAGACCTCACTCTTGATTGCCTTTAGGAGCAGATGTGTGCCCCGGAAAATCTAAAAATGGATAGGATGGAGATGGGATGGCATAAGATGGAGACAGAATAGATAACCGAGCTCGAACGATGACGAGTATCCCTCCATCCCACGGCAGGTCGAGCGTGGTTTTAACGTGGTCGTCTACACTTTGTGCCTTTTTGTGCCACTTTCTACCCTTTCCAGGCATTCCGTGTCGTCTAGAGCAGAAATGAGGTTCCACACCGGGACGAAATAGCGAATTAACAAAGTAAAGAAAATATGGAACAGGAGCATGACTGTCAGAAAAAAGGAAGAAAGAAAGAAGAAGAAAAATACACAACAACCACGAGGCACAAGGCCCGAGGGTGACCCGAGAGCCAAGACGCGACAGAACAAGCTTATTGTCTTGTTTGTCTTGTTGTTTCTGTTAATCTTGTCGTTGTCTTCTAATTTTACGCAAAGTATAAGACGGCCGGCACAGAATATTCCACGCTTTTTGAAAAAGGAAACTTTCCCCCTTCCCCTTCCGCTCCTTTTGATTTTTCTGTACCAGGCACCCATCGACATCATTTGATTCTCCTTGGCTCTCTGTCCTTTCAGTTTACCCCACAACATCAAAATGTCGCCATACCGTCTCAGTCTGTCGGCTGCATGCCTGGCGCTGCTGTCGTCTGTTGCTCCTGTTCTGGGCGACGACATCAACGCCGTCGCTGCAGGATGCACACGCCAGATCACGGCCAAGGCCGGCGACTCGTGCGTTTCGGTGTCGCAGGCCAACAGCATCACGGTCACGCAGTTCTTGCAGATCAACCCGTCGGTGCGCAGCTGCTCGCTGACGGCAGGCGCTTCCTACTGTGTCTCCACCGAGCCGGGCGCAGCTGCCCCACCTGCCTCGGGACCGCCCGTCGTGACTTCCATTTTGACGACGCCGCAAGTGCCGCCCTCCGCCATCCCGACACCCATCAAGCCCTCGACCCCGGCTGCCCCTTCGTCGCCCGTCGGCGCCGTCCCCTCGTCGGGCTCGTCCGGCCTGATCCCCAGCCCTGACGGCAGCGACGGCATTTGCGGCGGCCAGTACACCTGTCTGGGCTCGGTCTATGGCGAGTGCTGCTCGGCCAATGGCTACTGCGGCAACGGCGCCGAGTACTGCGGCGAGGGCTGCAACCCGGCCTACGGCCAGTGCGGCATCTGCGCTGCTGCCTCCCCTGGCTCGGCGACGACCACGGTCACAGCGTTCTACACGACGACCTCGATCCTCGTCAGCACCGTGACCGTTCCTGCCGCCGCCGTGACCGTCACGCACACCGTCACCCAGGCCGCTCCTGCCCCGCCGACCACCACCAAGCCGCCTGGCGTCGCCACGCCCAGCCCCACCTTCCCCGGCGTCACCAAGAACTGCCAGCGCTGGTACTACGTGCGCGCCACCGACACTTGCCGGCGCATTGCCCTGACGTACGGCACGACGCAGGCCCAGATTGTCGCCTGGAACCCGAGTGTAGGTCCTCCCTTCAAGTTATTTCAATGTTTAAATCCATGCCGTCCACCACTAACAACTCTAGTTCGACTGCGACGATCTCGAGGATATGGCCGGCACGTACATTTGCGTCGGCGTTGCTCAGGTCAACACGATCGGCCTGGGGAACCCCTTTGGCGGTTTCTAAGGGTGAAGAAATATATTGAAGGAGAACAGAAAACACAAAACAGAAAACCATAAGAATCTTCAAAGACTGTGTTGATTATTTTTGTTGCTTTGTTACTTTCTCACTTGCCCGCTTGCAGCATTGTTCATACTTCTTTGTATCTATTTTGAATTGAACAGCAGATTGATGTATTTGTGCCACTCACGATCGATACGTCTCGGATTGACAGTGTTTGTTGCTGTTAATATTCTAATTTATCGCTGTTTACTCATGATTTTTCGTTAGATATTAATACTGTTTTACTCCGAAAATTTCCCCAAGAAAAAAACAAACAAATTCCAACTTGAACTCAAGAGAGGCCAAAGGAAGTGAGTGAGTGCTTCGGTCTTTATGAGTTCCTTTTTTGAATAATCTCTAAACCGACATACCGTAATCAAGGTGAACCATGCAATTGTCTTGGTAAGCGTCTTGTATTGCTTCACCTTGGTTTCTTCATAATTCTCTTCCAAGATGCTATTTATTCATGGTCTCTTTCATAGATAATTCAAAATCTTCCCGACTTTCACTGATTCTTATCCCCTTCTGTGCAACGGCTTCCCCTCTTCTCATCTCCCAGAAAACCGGCAGTGATCCTTTGATCGGGACCATTCGGCCTAGATAAATGAATACAGCGTCCCTCCGTCTCTTTTCGCCAGAAAGGGGCAAAGATGCGAACTGCACCACAGACTACAGAATGTCAGTGTCCAGTCAGGTATAAGAGAACAAGTACCCCTCAATACCAACTTGGCATTTAGGCATTGGACGGCCCACCGGCAGCGGCTCACACTGATTGATGTCGTCGCCGACTGCCGTGATCGTCCCGTGTTCATCTTAGTCCAGCCTCATCGACTTACTCGACGACGTACAGTTTCGACTTAATCTGCACTTGCATCTACCTTTTACGCAACTCGCGTATAGTTCACATCAATCTGCATCAACAGTTCTTTTTCTCCGCACTTGAGGTTGACCGACTATCCGGCAATTTGGTTGAAAGCGCGGACCTGCATATTAGGACCTTTGCCCCTGAATTGCCCTGAATTGGCAAAAAGAAGTCGTTCGAGAAGGAAACTAGCCCGACAAACAAGGTTCATTGTCGTAAATTTCTTAATATTTCCCAATTTCCTGTGAATGTCTCCGACAAAGCTGAATCAGTCGAGATTGGTCGTAGTATATGAATATGGCATCCCCACGACCAAACTTCGAGCTCGAGATCACAGCTCTTTCTCGTCAGGGGCAGACTGAGAGCAGACTTTCACTCTTTTGATTTATTTCCATCTTCACCAAACCCACCCCAACCACTCAAACTCCCACCATGCGTGGCGCTCTTGTCTCGCTGGCGGCCACGGCCTTGATGGTCGGCGGCGTGTCGGCGGGCGTCATGCTCGACGGCAAGGTCGCTGCCGACCGCCTGGCCAGCGACAACTCGACCTATGACTACATTGTCATTGGCAGCGGTCCCGGCGGCGGTCCCCTGGCCTGTGATCTTGCCCGTGCTGGTTTCTCGACGCTTCTCATCGAGGCGGGCGACGACCAGGGCGACAACCCGATCTACTCGGAGCTGGGAAACTTCAACATCGCCGGCAACGACCCGAACTCGCGCTGGGACTTTTGGACCAAGCACTCGGACGACCCGGCGCGCGAAAAGGAGTTTGAGCACTATGTGTACCGCACGACCAACGGCTCCTTTTATATCGGCACGCAGCCGCCCACGGGCGCAACTCCCTTGGGAATCCAGTACCCGCGTGCGGCTACTCTCGGTGGCTGTGCTATGCACAACGGCGGCGTCTGCTCGCTGCCCCAGGACGATGACTGGAACATTGTCGTCAACATGACGGGCGACACGAGCTGGGAGGCGCCCAAGATGCGCAAGTACCTGATCAAGGTCGAGAAGAACCAGTACCTGCCGACCGGCACCGAGGGCCACGGCTTTGACGGATGGCTGGCCACGGCCGTCCAGCCGGCTCGCTGGGCGCGCGACAACTCACTGCCTGCGACGCGTGTGCTCAAGAAGATGGCCGAGCTGACGGGCCAGAACGTCAGCGACGTCGCCAACCTCATCAACAAGGACATCCTGGGCGACTACCCGCACAAGGACACGCTCTCCAGCTTCTACAACATGGCCCAGCACGAGGACAAGGGCGGCAAGCGCTCGAGCCCCAACAATTACATCCGCGCCACCCTCAAGGACCCCAAGAACTACCCGCTGACCGTCCGCCTCAACACCCTGGCCACGCGTGTTCTCTTTGAAGGAGCTGCCGACTCCAAGAAGAGAGCCCCGTACGCCACTAACAGCACGGCCCCTATTGCCAATGGCGTCGAGATCATGTCGGGTGCCTCGCTGTACGCCGCCGACCCTCGCCACAACGCCTCCACCAAGGGCCCCGTCTCCAAGGTCTGGGCCCGTCGGGAGGTTATTGTCTCGGGTGGTGCCTTTAACTCTCCTCAAATCCTCAAGCTCAGTGGTGTCGGCCCGGCCGACGAGCTCACCAAACTCAAGATCCCCGTCGTCAAGGACCTGCCGGGCGTCGGTGAGCGTCTCGCCGACAACTACGAGGGCAGCCTCCTCGCCCTCGGCCAGCAGCCCGTCGGCGGCGGCGTCATCACCATGATGTTCAAGAGCCCCAACTCCACCGGCATCAACCGCAACATCTTTACCTGGTGCGGCGCCTTTTCCTTTGAGGGCTTCTGGCCCGGCTTCCCGACCGACTACGGTCCAAACGAGTAAGCTTTTGTGTCCTCGCTCCGCTCGCTTTTCATGTCCTCGCTTTGCTCGCTTTTCATGTCCTCGCTTTGCTCGCTTTTTCTTTGTACTGACACAACCAGGTACGAGTGCGCCATGGTCCACATCAACCCCCACAGCCAGGCTGGCACCGTCAAGCTCGCCAGCGCCGACCCCCAGATCCCGCCCGACATCAACTTCAACTTCTTCCTCAACAACGGCACCGAGGACCTCCAGCACCTGAGCGATGCCGCCAACCTGCTGCGCACCGCCTGGCAGGCCGCCGGCGACCCCGTCCTGCCGTTTGTCGAGAAGCACCCATGCCCCGGCACCGGCGCCGGCAACTGCACCGACGCCGACCAGCGCGCCCTCCTCAAGACCCAGGCGTACTCGCACCACGCCAGCAGCTCGTGCTCGATTGGCGGCGACAGCGACCCGTGGGCCGTCCTGGACAGCAAGTTCCGTGTCCGCGGCGTCCAGAACTTGCGCGTTGTCGACGCCTCGGCGTTCCCGCGTGTGCCCGGCGCGTTCCCCGTGCTGCCCACGATCATGCTGTCGGCCAAGGCTGCCGAAGACATTTTGGCTGATGCCAAGAAGTAGGTGATGTGAAGGTGGGAGAAGGAACGACAAAAAACAATGAAACAAGAAGCTGGTTCTTGAACAAAAATGTACTTTTCAAAACTTCAAAATATTCTGTCTATCAAAATTATTTTCAATCGTACCAAGTCGTATCCAAAATAAGTCCAAAGAGAAAAGTAAACAGACGCTACCTACTGCAATGAGCATAACGGGAACAAAAGCTAAACAAATCAAAGAGATATCCAAAGTCAAATAGGTAGTGCTATGCTCGCAATGCATGCCATGAGAAACCAATAACTCAATTACCTTTTCATCTTCACTTACCTTCACACCTTTTTCTTTACCTCACCACCTCGCGTCATCTCACTTCTCTTGGAGATCCCACAGACTCTTGAACATGCTGTCGCGTGCCAGCAGAGCCTGGGGCGAGTCGTACTCCATTGCGCGACCATCTTGCAGCACAAGCACCTTGTCGAAATCAGCCACTGTCCGCAGTCTGTGTGCCACCACAATCGCTGTCCAGCCCGTAAAGTCCTCCTGGATCAGCTTGTCCACAAACGCCTCTGTCTCGCGGTCCAAACTGCTTGTTGCCTCATCCAGTAGGAGAACACGGCTCTTGCGCGTCAGTGCCCGTGCCAGACAGAACAGCTGCCGCTGACCGGCACTCAGCCAGTCCGTGTCCAGGTCAGCGTCCAGGCCGCCCTTCTCGTCGATAATGGTGCGCAGGTTGGTCTTTTCAAGCACGGCCAACAGCTCGGCATCTGTTGCTTTCGACAGCGGGTCCAAGTTGTACCGCACCGTGCCCGCTAAGAACATGGGGTCCTGCGGAAGCGCTACCAGCGACTCTCGCAGCGCGTTGAGGTTCAGCCGGCCCGTCTCGATGCCGTCAATCTCGATTTGGCCCTGCGACGGCGGGTACAGCCGCAGCAGCAGCGAGATGAGTGTTGACTTGCCACTGCCCGACCGGCCACAGATGGCCACCTTCTCGCCGGGCTGGATCTCAAGGTTAATGTTCTCGAGCACCACCCGGTCACCGTACTTGGCCTCCAGGTTCTGCACGCTGACGGCACCTCGCGACGGCCACTGCGGCGGCGGCATGTCCGGTCCGTCCAGCTCACGCGGTGTATCGTTGGCAAACTCGTTGACGCGCGTAATGGCGCCGAGACTCGTCTCCAGCTGCGTCCACATCTGGATCAGCATGCTGAGCGTCATTCCAAGACCCATCACGCTGGTCAGCGCCACACCCAAGAGGCCGGGCTTGATCTGCGTGCGGAGGCCGACGGCAAGCCCGATAACAACGACGGCCATGGCAGCAACGAGCAAGTTGAGAACGAGAGAGAGCCACCGTTGAATGCAGTACAGCAAGTAGTACGGCTTCTGCGACTGGTTGAGGCAGCGCAGGTTCTCGTTCTCGGCATCGCGGGTCCAGCCATAGGCACGCAGGGCAGTCAAACCCGAGAAGGAGGCAATGAAATCCGAGTAGAGTGGCGATTTGGCTTCCAGGTCGAGAAGACGCATCTGTCGCGATGTCCGCAGGTAAAACTTCTGGATGCAGTACAACACCACCAAGAGGACAGGCACAATAATACCAAGGTAGCCCGATGCCACACACGTCAAAATAATTTGAGAGACGGCACTGATGAGTTCTGTAGGGACGAATTAGAATGACTGCCATTAAATGTCTCTTTGATCAGAAAATACGTACGGGCATAGCACATCATGAAAGACATGGGAAGCGGCATGTCGACGAGAGTCATATCCTGACTGAATCTGTAGGGCTGTTAGTGGCTGCCGGCACAAAGAAAAAGGTTTCTGAATATATTTATGAATATACTTACCTATTGACGATTTCACCGGTATCTGTGGCGACAAAGTACGACAACGGGGCGCTGAAAATGTTAGTGAGGGATCTGAAAGAATGCGCATTGACAGACGTGACTTACTGCATGGCGGCGACGAGAATCCTTCGGTGAAGCACCTTGGCGGAGTGCGGCACAATAACAACCATAAAGGTCCAGATCTCAGCGCCCATAAAAGCAATGTTCAGCACGCCGAAAAGAACATAGATACCAACGTAGTACCCGACCCGGCTGTCGGGGTGTTCTTCGTTGGCAGCCGTCCAAACATTAAGCCACAGTGCTGAAAGAGATCCCAAATCAGCGATAATATCTCCCAACGGGTGTGATGAGGGACGACTTACGTTGAGCTGTCCGGAAGCCCATGTTGCAGATAGTAAAGAATGCATACAGGGCAAACGCTTTGGGACCGAGGGACTTGAGGTACGTGAGCATGGCGTCGGCATTGCGCTTGCCACGGGATCCGTCGTCGCCTGGAGGACCCATGCCCGGAGGACCACCTGCACCAGGCGGCTTGCGGCCCATGGCCTTGGCCGATGCAATGCGCTCGATCACGGCTTCCTTTTCCTTGAGCTCGATCTCGGCATCCATGGCATCGCTGATCGCAGCGGCATCCATGGCCGACTTCTTGAGGCCCAGAGCGGCAACAAAGCCCTCATTCTGGTTGAGGTGGTCAAAGCTGCCACGCTCCGTAATGCGGCCACCCTCGTCGAGGACGATAATGTGGTCGGCATGAGGAAGGAGTTGGACTGAATGGTGAGCGTTTGAGCACAGAAAACCAGGGGGAAACAATACAACTTACTGTTGTGCGTAGCGAGGATTACAGATGTGCGGTTTCTTCTTAGCAGACCCTCCGGGCCGAGTGTTGCGGTAAAGCACTTAGCGTAAGTATCGGCATCGAGACCTTTCAGAATGTCGTCGAGAATAACAATGGGCTTGCGGTTGTAAACAGCACGAGCAAGGGCCTAGTGTGATTAGTTAGTTTATGGGCTATTCTGTCTAGCATCATATAGATGCACTGTACTTACCACACGCTGCTTTTGGCCTCCACTGAGAGAGACACCCTTGCTGCCGATGATCGTCTCGTCGCGCTTCGGGAATTGCTCTAGGTCTTCGACCAGCTGGCAAGCACTGATGACCTGTTCGTAAAACTCTTTATTGTAGGGCTCGAAAGCGAGCACGTTCTCCTTGACCGACCGGTTCAGCAGCCAAGCGTCCTGATCGCAGTATGCCACTTCTTCTGGGATGGTGAACTCGACAGAGCCTTTGAACTTGCGGCACTCGCCAATGATTGCCTTAAGGAGAGTCGACTTGCCCGAAGCAACAGGGCCAATGACAAGAGTCAGCTCACCAGGCATAATGTCAATGTCGACGTCGTTGAGAACCGGCGGCGAGTCCACGTTCCAACCGAAAGAGCCTTCGCGGATCTTGATCCACGGCTGCTTCTCCTTGGCGGCCGACTTTTCGGAAGCATTGTCCATGACCAGAATGGTCGAGTCGCGGGTAGTGAAGGAGCCGGCATCGGAGCGCGGAACCAGGATGCGGTAGTCCTCACGCTTCTCTTTCATCAGGAAAGCCTGGATACGGTCTAGACACGCCAGTGCCGAGGCCAAGTTGGTCCAGGCTGTTGTTATGGTCATAACTGGCATAATAAGAACGTTCAACACGCTCAGCGCTGTGAAAGCCTTAGCCACGCCAAACTGGCTGCTGCCGGAGACTGTTTGCACAATAGCGTAGACGGCAAAAGTAACGGCGGGCATGAGAAGCGATGGGGTGATGCCGAGAAGGAGGTTCCACACTTGGATCTTTCGGAAAGCTGTGGACTGTTGCAGCTCATAGTCACGGAGGGCTTGGATCTGTTGCTCGGCCTTGTCGTTGAGACCAGCCACCTTGACGCCTTTCATGGAGCCAATAATGTCAGATGTGATGCCGACACGCTTCTGAATGGCGGCCATCCAGCGGCGCTGGCGAGGTGGGATCATCTTGCCCAGGTAGCCAGCGGCAACACCGCAGAGGACACAGAGGACAATGGGTGCGATGCAACTGCCGCCGAGTTCGCTTCCGAGAATGCCGAGAGCAATACCAAGTTGCACAACGCTTGGGCCCAAGTCGACGACGTTAATGGCAGTGAAAGTGATGCGGTCAACATCTGTGCTCATTAGAGACAGCGCAGCCGAGGAGTTACCGGTCTCAGCACGGATGGACAGCATGTTCTTGTAGATGATCGTGACCAGGGCGCCGCGAATTTTTGCCATGGACCGGAACGCAACGTGCATGTACCACCGAGTAGTTAACTGTTGTTGTCAGAGCCGCCGTTAAAAGCACTTAGGGGAAGGGGAGCACATACAGCAATACCAAGGTAGGTGACGGCATAGGCGCCAATAAGGCCGTAGCCGTAGCTCTTTGGCAGGCTGGTGTTGTCAATGTAGTTGATGGCTGCGTTGACAAGATACGGCTGCGCTAAACTGAGGCCCATCAGGCCAACACGGGGGATGAAAGCCATGACCAGTTCCGGCGCAAATGTCAAGAGAGTGGCACTGGTTAAGCAGTGCTTCCGCTTTCGGTCCGCTATTTCGCATGTCAGTACATGAAGTCACGACGGTGATTGCCAGAAGATACAGGGCGTGTGTAGACCAACCTTTGAGCCAATGGCTGTTTAGACGATCATACAGTGTTTCGCCAGCGAGTCCCTTGTCAATAGGGTACAGGTCGTCCATGGTCAGATTGCGCTTGTAGCCTTCGAAGAAGAGCGGGTTAAGCCATGTGAAGAATGTGTCTCCAAAAAGACCCTGGACGACCTCAGGTGAGATCTTTTCGCCGGCAAAGGTGGAGTGGCTGTATTTGTGGACCGACTCGATAAAGATCAGGAGTAACTTGAGGCCAAAGGTAGCCGAGAAGATGGGAGCCACCGTGGCATTGTCAGGTAGCATCCATTGTGTGCGAATGCGAGGAATATCGCAGAAGATCGAGAAGAAGAAGTACGCCTGGGTGAGGATCGATGGGCGAAGGGAACGAACATGATCCAAATCAGACACTGCCGCAAACGCAGCTGTCGTGCACAAGCTCACGATGCTCGATGCAAGTGTTGTATGAGTGTGAAATCCCTTGTTGGTGCCGAGGAGGACCACAATAGCCAATTGTAAGCCTGCCAAGGCAGTGTATGACAACTAAATGAATGGTGTTAGTGATGAGACAGGCTTGGCATCAGAGACAACAATACATTAAAACTTACCAGCTTGATGGACCGCAAAAGCGGCCAGAGGACAACAGCATCGCGCTTGAGGAGGAAGTAGATGCGGGCAAGGGCAAGTAGCAAGGCAATGCCATTTGGTGCAATGGAGAGAATGTAGTCTTCGAAGGTAAGAGTGAAGTCGAAGCTATAGCAGTCGGGCCCATGCGTCAAGACGGGGCCGAAGCTCCCGTCATTGCCACAGCGGACCATGACCGAGGAGGTAGGATGGGTGTGGAGGGGCGTTAGAAGTGTATGCACAGTGGATATGTTGGATATTGCAATAAGGTGTGCCCCAATAACAGATGTTTGGTAGGAACCGGTGGTGAATGCTTCAAGGAAACAAAGAACGCCTCAAATAAATTGCAAAGATGGGACGAAATGAACAAACAGAGACTGGAGGGGGCGAATAGAATGAATGCCAGAGAAGTGGAAGGTGGGAAGACGAGGCGAGCTATATGAAGGGCATCAAGGCATATCAAAATGTAAGTGAAAATCGTCGAGGTGTGTATGTCAAGGGGGTCAACGAAGGCTCTTGAAAGTGATATCAGAGCAGATATTGGACGGCCCCGGAGAAAGCACAAGATCGACGGACGACGGGACTCAAACGGCCGACGCCATGCGGCAGAAGACGTGGCTAGGCTGAAGAGGTATTTGGAGAGGGACGGGGATAAGAATGTTGGCGATCCAATGAGTGTGTTGTAATGTATGCCTGAGAAGAGAGAGATCTTGGGTGGCCGGCGATAGATGTGAATAATAAAGCTGGCGACTAATACCGCGACATCAACACAGGTATCGTAAAAAGAAAGGGGGACAAAAAAGAGAAAGAACGAGGCCTGGACTCCGGGCTCGTTCTGTTCTCCGAAGAGCTTGTGTGTTCAGCTCTGACACAGGATTCTCTTCCCGCCGTTCGAATCTCTGGTTCGGGTATGTGTAAAATCCGCCAATGCGTTTTGTTCTCAGAGTGTTTTTGATTTCGTGCGGCACGATGAGAAACAGGTGTGATCTGACGCTGAATGATCGGAGGAAGCCACGACGCCTGCAGTTCTGCCGAGATGCATTGTCGCCTCGCAAGGACAAGGGGGTGAAGGTCTGTTCGGACGGGCGACACGTATCAATGGCCACGGAGTGTTGCATGCGAAAAAAAGAGGGAAACGGGATGTTTATGTACGAAGGACTTCAGTGTGATAAGAGACAAGAAAAAAGGGGGCAGGATGTTGGAATGAGTCGACAAAAAGCTACAAAAGTGGCAGGCACGATACAATATCAAAATCACCAAATTGGAAAGAACTTGTCATGGGTAAGAAGCACAGCAAAACAGCGGGGAGTTTTAATTGACTAGAACGGCAGGAGGAGGGAACGGGATACGGAATACCGTTTCGATGCAGCCTGGCCGATGCAGCAGGAGCAAACGTGTGCCGCCAGCAGGCAAAGCAAGGAAGGCGCCACTGCGCGGCAACATTTTTTGGGGTTTGTCTCTTTTCTTCGTGCTGTTTTGTTTGAAAAAGGAAGCAAGGCTACTTCATCGGGGTCCAAGTGCTGCCGTTCCCCGATGCCTGGGGAAGTGGCGACCGTATTGGTACTAACTCAATGCTGGAACGTTTTTCATTTGTTCTTTTTGTAGAAGGAGCCACTCTCTCGGATGCGAGATACGAGACTAACGTGGGAAGGAGCACACCACATTCTTTCCTAATTAGTATGCATGTCGCGACTTTGGACAGACAAGCTTTAATTCGCAAAGGTCGAAGTACGATTAAGCTCACCTTTTCGCCTCACTAATAAAGTCTTTTATCTTGTGGTTTACAATATCCAGAATTCCCGACAATCGGCGAGGCCTGTGCAGTACCAGCAAACGCCGTCGTCGAAAGGAAGAACAGAAAGAAATGCCCAGCTGACAAGAATGCAGTTTCTGCACTTTGCGCCAAGCCGTTTCTCAGCTTTTTGTTGCAATTGCCGGCACTGAGAAACAGAAAGACAAAAAATCCTATGCACGCAAGGACAAGACGGGAAGAAAAGGAGCAGGGATACTCAAGACCTGGTCGCTTTCCCTCCATGTTTGCTTGACAGGCTGCCGTCTTGACAAGCTGCCCAATGGCACGGCTCACATTTGTCGATGCTGTGTGTGTGGACTCGCGCCGGGCTGAGGCCCGCTGTTGACTGTAGTGGCGTTTGGCAGGCGGCGGTAGCCAGAGTGGTGTGTGGAGCAGGCAAACGGAGTGCGTGCACCGGGAGCCAGCCATGGTTTCGGCGTGGATCGAAAGCGACAAGAATGCAATTCTAGGACCCTCCTCGAAATGGTCTTCCTTTTCTTTCTTTTCGTCGTTTTCTTCTGTCTGAGCGATATGTGATATTTCAAAGACTGACAAAGCATGACTTATGTAACAAGCCCGACTTCACAATTCATCCCCACAATGCGGCTCTCGGAACGCCTGTTTCACTCATCTTGCAGATCATGAGCAGACAAGAGGCTCTTGACAATGTCATACCGAATAAGGTCTTTGCGCTTTAGCCTAAGCAACATCAGATGCAAAGGAATCTAGATGAAAAGAACCCTACTTCACTGCTCCCACTTCCATCTCCGGTTTCTGGGTTAGGGTGCCTTTTGCTTAAATGATGCATTTTATCACTTTAACCAAGCACCCGTCAATCAATTCTTCTGCCCTACATACATAACGGTGCCTTTACCATTCTGATGGTATTTGTGTGGCTTTGGGCTACATTTGCTACGGTTGACCAAATCTGACACCGTGTCAATGGCCATTTTCCCACCAAAATTCAGCCACTAGGGGCACCCCAGAAATTTGACAAAGGCGCACACCCACAGGCAGGCGTATCTGGGATAATTCAATTTGTGCCCGGCTTGTTAAATAAATACGAAAAGGCTAAGCATGTAGGCCAAAGAGCCAGCCAAAAGGCCATTCAGAAGGCCATACAAAAGGCCATTCAGAAGGCCATTCAAAAGGCCATACAGAAGGCCAGCGAAAATGTCATTCAGAAATTCAAAAGGCCATTCAGAAGGCCATTCAGAAGGCCATTCAAAAGGCCATTTAGAAGGCCATTCAGAAGGCCATACAGAAGGCCAACGAAAATGTCATTCAGAAATCCAAAAGGCTATACAGAAGGCCATACAGAAGGCCATTCAGAAGGCCATACAAAAGGCCATTCAAAAGGCCATTCAGAAGGCCATACAGAAGGCCAGCGAAAATGTCATTCAGAAATCCAAAAGGCCATTTAGAAGGCCATACAGAAGGCCATTCAGAAGGCCATTCAGAAGGCCATTCAGAAGGTTATACAGAAGGCCATACAAAAGGCCATTCAGAAGGCTAAGCCAGAAGGCCTGCGAAAAGGCCAGTCAACAAATCAGCCTTTTAGTTAGCCCTTCGACTGGCCTTTTGAATTATTGGCTGATTTTTTGGCTGGCCTTCTGTATGGCTTTTTGAATGGCCTTTTGGATTTCTGAATGACATTTTCGCTGGCCTTTTGTATGGCCTTCTGAATGGCCTTCTGTATGGCCTTCTGAATGGCCTTTTGAATTTCTGAATGACATTTTCGCTGGCCTTCTGTATGGCCTTTTGTATGGCCTTCTGAATGACATTTTCGCTGGCCTTCTGTATGGCCTTCTGAATGGCCTTCTGAATGGCCTTCTGAATTTCTGAATGACATTTTCGCTGGCCTTCTGTATGGCCTTCTGAATGGCCTTCTGAATGGCCTTTTGAATTTCTGAATGACATTTTCGCTGGCCTTCTGGCTGGCTTTTTGGCTGGCTTCTTGGCTGGCTTTTTGGCCTACATGCCTAGCCTCCTCGCATAAAGCAATAGGCCAGGCTGTGGGGTGTGCTCCTAATAAAATTTCAGATCAAAATGGTCCATTGACACGGTGTCAGATTTGGTCAACCGTAATTTGCGTTTGCGCCAAAGAAACTGTTCGAAAAAGGCCTCTAATAAGACAGTGCGCCATCTACGGCGACTGTGTTACATCGTCAGCCGCGTCGCCCATTCTTCGTCGCCGTGTCTGGCCCAATGCCATCTGCCGTGACGAATGCTGGCCTGTTTCTTTGCTGCAGAAATATATTAATGTTGCTCTGGCTTGCTGCATCTTACGTAGTGATTTCTGGTCCTTCTCAAACCGTTTCCGTCTCTCCTTTTGTTTCCTTGTCGACACTGCAGACAAGCGAGAAATTATTACTCCTAACCCCGTCCAAGATGGCACGCGATGTGCCTTTTTTATCTCCTATTTTATTCTCCGACCCCAGCTTTGCGGGACTTGATCAGACTGATATTGATCTGGGCTCGTGATATGGCAAACCCTTAAGAATCAGGCTGCCGAAGAGGTCCCGACAACGGATTCTAGAAAAGGCCGCCATTTGTAAGACGCGGCCCGTTCATGGAGACTGGTCAAGACAAAAATGTCGGAACTTGACAAATGCCGACGGACGATATTCTTTCGCCTCAGAACCATTACCGCAAGCTGAGAGATGCAAAGTACTATTCAAGTATCACTGAATGCTGTCGAAAGGCTTACTTTCATTTGAGGCACAAGCCTTTCCTGGGTCTTTCCTCGTCCATCTCCCCTTGTTTCTTTCTAAATCCGGCAAACAGATCGGTCGCATTTTTGTGACAGAGAACCACAGCCTAAACTTCATCATGATATGCCGGTTTGTAGGTTCATATGACCGGATGAGAGTAATGTTACAACTAAGCTTGCTCATCATTCTGTGCCTTAAAATGCAGAGCAGAGATGGGAAAGTATTGCACGACGTGTCTGCGACTTACACGTAGAGAAAGTATAGAAACTGCAGCGATTGTCAAGAGAATATTTGTGCACTTGCCGGGTGGCCCTTTTCTTTGTTCTTTCTCTGCCTGCTTGCGGCATTCGTTCGCCCTTGCTTGCTGTAGAGAAGTTGGGCCGGCCCCATAGCAATAGCGAAAACAAAGAAAACCAACAGACCAATGCATTCAAACTGCTTCATCTGAAAGCGGTTTTCTTCGAAATGGATGTTATTTTTAGGAGGCCATATTGCCAGCCAGCTCGATCCGGTGACGCTCTGTCGTCTTCACAGACTATCGCACTGCATCAGTGACTTTGCGTTAAGAAAATGTGGTGTTTGCCCATCTTCTTTTCCGACAACTAAAATACCCATAAAGACGAATGAAAAGAAAGAATAAAAACAGAATAAAAAAACACGAAAATCGAGGATAATAAGTCGTAGTAGATAAGCTCCAAATATCTTATGTCTTTTTGGTCGTATCTTATCGGCGCAATATCAAACACAGCAAGAGCTTCGTGTAGCCACGCATCACAAATCATCGGACCACCATCTCTACCAGCCGGTCGCGTTCATTTCACATGTATTCTGGGACGAGGCTGCTTAGGAAAGGTAGCAGCAGCAGTGGCTGGGATACCAACAAAGGCCCAGTTGCGACTTCCGATTTGGGACAGATTACAATGCAATTCCCAAAAGGGAATCAATGCGGAAGTTGTTGCTTTCATCACAACTGCCTTTGTGACTGCTGTGCTCGCGTAGCTTCCAGACAACCAACACGACATTCGCGCCTTCCTCCCGGAAACGTAATCGACCTCGAGTTCCTCGCTACTGCCGTCTCTTTGTTTTCCACCCAGCACAAGGAAAACAACAAAAAGGAATCTTCCCTGCTTCAGCACTCTTTTTTTTTCGATCACTACAACAACACACATCTCTGCCCAAACCCTCAATATCACCAGCTCGCCACACGCCTCCAATCCTTCCCCAGCTTGAAAACATCACCGCACGGCATTCATCATCTATTCCCTCTCCTTTAACCAGCGTCGAACTTTCAGTTCCTATCGAAGACATTCAAGTACACGCCCCCACCAACCGCAGCTATGAATGGACAAAACAATACCCGAGCAGCAAGATATAAACAGCGTACGGGGCACTCGGCCAATGGCTGGACTCCGGCGCCAGTACAAGCAGCGCCGGCGGCAGCACCGACAGCAGCACCGACAGCAGCGCCAGTACAAGCAACACCAGCGGCGGCACCGGCAGCAGCATCAGGAGCAGCACCGTCAGCATCGGCATCGGGGGCAGCATCCGCCGCGGCAGGAGCACCTCCACCAAGGCTAGCAGCTCACGAGAAGCATATGCCCCTTTGTAAGCACATTCAGCGTTGGTATCAGACACATGGACCGTCTTTGACTACGACTCCTCCACCCCATGTTGACTCTGTGGCTCAAGACATTTCCGATCTCCTCAACGAGGTAATCGCACAGAGAAAATGGGCAAGGAGGAACGCAGTAACAAATTCGCCAAATGACCTTGGACCAGCGCTACAGATGCTGAAGGACCATATCCACAAAGCGTCCATGCCTAATCAGAAGACAAAAAAGAAGGACAAGCCGGTTATTACCATAGACGATCAGACCACTGTCATCGAAGCTCAGAGGATCGTGTTGGAACTTCTTACAGTACTGGGCCGTGCCATCGATGCGGCGACACAACCACGAGCGGCGCCACCTAGACCGCAGCGGGCTACAAGTTCCCAGGAGACAAAGTACGGGAGACTCACCTTTCAGCAACGAAATCGGCGAAGAGTGGCCATTGTTATGGAAAAGTACTATGCTGAGGGCCATGTTCAAGCATTCGTCGACCACAAAAAAAGGTCCCATAGGGCCGAGGTAGCAAACCGCATCGTGCCCAAGCCTGGAAAATGGCCCGGAATTAGTGTCAGTTTGTCCACCGCCCGTTGGCGGAAATGCCAAAAGAACAGACTTTACTACGGTCGCACAGACAAGGTACTGCAGTGGCCTTTAATCAAAGCATTTGACAAGAGAGGAAAACTGTTCAACCCAGGCGACCCGAACAAGGATGCCAACCAACGCCCTGGAGCAGGGTTGCGCGATCTCAATTCAAAAGCCATGATACCTCCCGCCATTCCCGAAGTCAAATTCCAATTGAAGGTGAACACCATGGCAGATAGACTGAACGAGTCGGCATTACGCTTCCAGCGAGTTCTCGGCAGCGGAGGATGCGGCGTGACAGCCCTATTCAGGGTCAGAGTGAGGTCTTCCAAGGAAAAGAGAGTCTTTTCCTTTGTGGTCAAAGACACCCTTAGCGACGAAGACAATGGGAATTCAGGCTTCGCAGAAGAAAAACATTTTATGGATGTATGTTTTGAGGCCTAACTAGTGACCTCATCTAGGACATTGAAGCTGACAAATATCCACAGAAGCTTAAAGGCTGCCGTCATGTTGTTCAACGGCGATTCCTTGAGGATATCGAAAAGGATCTCGTTGAGAGAAACCGCCTCAAACGGAAATATCGCCCAATGCCAGTCGACAAGAACTATTTCTCAAGCCTCGATAGGTCTGATGAATACGTATTTATCGAGTTCATGGATCAGGGAACGCTGATGGACTACATTAAGCGCATCCATGCATCGGGAATCATGCTTCCAAAGCGCGGCATTTGGCGGATCATGTGCTGTAGTACGTGAATCAATACACACAATATGGTGCTCCCCTTGCCTGCCTGTTACTTCACTAACGTTACAAAAGTGGCCCATCAGTTGATAGCATTGAAATACCCCCCGGGGCTGGAAGCTTACAGTGCCAAATATGGCACACCCGGTGAGCAGTCTGCCATCTCCGAGCATGGCCATGCCCTCAAAAACGAGCAGGTACCCCGCGTCCTCTTCAAAAGAGACGCAATCATTCATTTTGACATTGATCCACTGAACAGTGAGTTCTCCAGTTTTATCTTAAGCCCTGTGAGCTTTTGTGAGGTCAAGATTTTAGGCAAACGACTAATATCTGAACAAAGTTCTTGCCAGCTCATCCGACGAGAAGCACAAGCTCTTCCCGATTTTCAAAGTTTGGACATCCCACCCATGAGACAATATTCACTGTACTTTTCCTAACAGAGTGCCTTTTCAACATTGAATAGATAGGCGACCTTGGTTTGGCCAGACATGCCAGTCATTTTACCAATTCGTATGTTCACTGAGAGTGTTGTCGTGCTCATCCAAACTATATCTCTTGAATTCCGACACTAATCCCAGTAGGACAAGCTCGGATGGCTACAGATTACATGGAAAACTTGGATACTTTACGCCGGTAAGATATATTTACACATCTACAACAGTGGAGAGTTTTATCTAAAAAATCCCCGGGATATAACCAAGTGTTATATTAATTATTGCAACACTGACGTGTCCTATGACGACATAGGAAAGTTTCACAGATGAATGGGACTACTATCCTGACGGCGTCTGTCAAGACACAGACCGTGAAAACTGGACCGCTGGAAACTTCAACAGCGAGACAAACACGTTCCAGATGGGACAGGTCAGTATTGCCCATTAGCCCGTCCGAAGTCGAAGCCAATATGGACATAGTTCTTACAATCAAATCACCACAGTGTCTGGTCGACCTCATTTCTCTGGAATTCCCGCTGGCCCCACCAGTTCCAGTTCTATACTGCGTGAAAAGAGGGACGATCAAAGATGGCAAGTCTCTGTCTGACGAGGACCACAAGGTTTGCACCGACAAGGTTCACAGTGCATACAAAAGAGCCGAGTCAAAGAAATACGATGTCTCACCAGAGATCTGGAGGCATTGGGCCATGACAAGGCACTCCAATGCCGGGTTTCTTCAGCCGGAACGTATGCCCGGTGAGATTGGGATTGAGATTATGCCCTTTGACAAGGACCTCGGGTATGGATGGCTATGGACGTACGCCGCACTCCTGGTACACGAGGGCACGAGAACATACGCCAACGCCCGGAACAAGGGACTGGTCGACGACCTCCAAGTTGACATCATATGCCGCATGATGGCGCATCGGCCGAGCGATCGTATTGATCCCCAAGAGATCCAGAAGACGGCAAAAGAACAGCTCAACATAAAACGAGTCAGTGCTGAAGACCCGTACACAGTGATAAAAGACTGGGAGCGCGACGAAGACTATTTCACCGACGAAACGCTCCATACCGTTAACCAGCTGCTGGTTGGCGGAATCCCCGAATTCAAATACGGCAACTTTCGCCCGAGTAACGTCATGCCTTTCCCTGATGCCCGACCACCTGGTTTGGCCGGCGATGTAGCTCTTGGCCCTGACGTGCTTATGGCGGAGCTAGGAGACTCTCTTAATTCATCTGAGAGCGACCTAGAAGAGAACTGGAACTCTTCTGAGGCCGCTCCTCCAGCCGATCCCCCAGTTGCTCCTACAGCTGCTCCTCCGGTCAACCGACCGACACCCCTAGCTAAGATGGCAAACGCAATACCTGCATCTGCTGTTTCGGATGCTAATCAGTCGGTATCAGAGGGTGATAAAAATGAAGATAGCGAGGAAGGTGAAGAGGATGAGGAGGAAGATCAAGAAGGGGAAGAAGAGGTAGAAAGCGAAGAAGGGGAGGAGGAAGGAGAGGAGTATGACGAGGAAGAGGAGGAGTATGACGATGAGGATGGAGGTGGTGCCCATAACGATGGTTTCGACGACAACGCGGGCAACGCGGGCAACGACGACGACGACCACGCCGGCGGTGGCTACAACAACGCCGCCCCCGCCAATATGGACGGTACTCCTATGGACGTTGATGACATGGACGATGGGTCTGGCAATGCACATGGCTATGCACAAGGTATGGATTTGCAGCAGATAGCGGGACTCGCGGTCAACCTTAACCCGCCAGCATGATCAATTGCTGGAGAGAGCCGAGCTTGTCTCAAAAGGTGTCAAAGGGTATGCTGCGGGAATGTGTGACTTGGTTTGGGTTGGTTTTATTTAATTTGGACTTTGGACTTTGAATTTCTTTTTGTTTCTGTTGGATTTTGGGTTTCCGCGATTTTGGTTGTTTATCTCGGTTCGTTTGGGATTGGCAACTTTGGAGTTCAGGTTACAGTTTGTATTTTCTTGTTTTCTTTATCGTTTTTATTTTTCTTTGCCCCTTTTCCTTTTCTTTCGTCAAGGTGTTGATTCGGATTTATTTGATCATTGTTTTTGTACTTTTGTCATGTTTTGGGTGTTTTAAGGTTGGATTTTATTGCTGCGGATAGGCTCACATGTGTTACATGTCTTATGTATGCTTGGCTCTTTCTCGCAATAGATTGGTTTATTCTATTTATTTTTGTATAAGTTTTAGAGTTTATTTAGAAGAGTAGACGCAAACAAGAGATTTATATGTCCCAGGAACCATAACCAATATACAAGGAGACCAGAAAATAAAAAAAAGAAAACAAGAAGGGAAACCACTCATCGGCCGTCAAGCGACTACAGACTGACAACATCTACACCTGCCGCCTCAGTTGTTCTTGCCCTTCTTCGCAGCAGCAGCCGCGGTGGCCTTGGCCTGGCCGTTGCCAGCAGCAGCATTGGCAGCCGTGGCCGTGGCCGCCGCCAGAGACGCCTGGAAAATGGCATCGACCGACGAGAAGATGGCACCAGTCGTGGCAGCACCGACTACAGGGGTTAGCAGGCATCTTCAACTGAAGGGTGGTAGAGGGAAAACTTACGATCACCGGCGGCGACGAGAGCGGCGGCTTCATCAGCCTTGGCAGCGGCAGCAATACCGCCGGAGCCGTCGTTGGCAGCAGCATTGACACCGGCCGCGACCTGGGAGCCAGCGTTGGCGTTGGCGGCGTTGTTGTTCGCAGCAGCGTTGTTGGCGTTGGCCTTTGCGGCGTTGTTCTTGGCTGCGCCGGCATTGGCAGCGTTGGCCTTGGCTCCGGCATTCGCCTTGGCGCCGGCGTTGGCATTGGCATTGGCGTTAGCATTCGCGGCAGCCGTGGCTTTGGCATTGGCGTTTGCGTTAGCAGCAGTCACCTTGGCGGCGGCGGCGGTCGCGGCGGCAGCCGAGGCCTTGAACTGGGCGTCAATCGACGAGAAGATGGCGCCGGTCGTGACGGCGCCGACTGTCTGGTTAGCAGATATTCGAAGTTAATTCCAGGGGACGTCTACGCACTGTCTCCGGCAGCAACGAGGGCTGCGGCCTCGGCGGCCTTGTCGGCAGCGGCAATGCCACCAGACCCGTCGTTGGCGGCGGCGTTCACGCTGGCCTGAGCATTGGCGTTTTGAACGGCGTTGGCGTTGGCATTGCCATTGTTGTTGTTGTTGCCCTTGGGAGCAGCGGTGACCAGAGACGAGCTGGCGCTCAGGAGGACGACGAGAGTGCTAATGTACTTCATTTTGGTGGTGTGTATCGAAGAATGTTGAAGAAAAAAATTGAAGAAAAAAAAGCTTGAAGAAAAACAGGTCGACCGGCGAGGAAAGAATCGAAATAAAAAATGAGCACAGCTGGTGATATCGTGTTAGTTGAAATGATCTGTCTTGTGATGATAAATTGATTGCCCTTGGCAGACTCACCTCTGAGAAGAAAAGAATTGACAAGAAAATGATGAACAAAACACCAAGATACCAAGAAATATCCAAGAAAAAACCAAGAGATAAGAGGGAGAGAAGAACAGAAAAAGGGAAAGAAAAAAGAGAAGAGGATCTTGGGACATTGAAGAGCACGGGATGTGTGTTATTCAAATAGCTTGGCATACAGTTGGGCTGGCTAAGTACACGGCCATGGCAGTCTATGTTCACACCACAAAAACTGTGGATTTTGCATCTCCGACACTCACGCCTCCCCCAATTCTTCACAGCCCGCGGATCGCTGGTTTCGGGATCGCCTGTTACAGACAGAGTTCTCGAATACTACAGATCAATGTCAATTAAAGAAGATACTTTGATACGCTAAGTATTTTCGTGGGCTCAAAGTATCAATAAGGTTGTTCCAAATCCTCAATGTATCTGGCAATCATGGAAGAATTTGGTGGGGGGCCTTTCGTGTTTGATCCGCGCAGCAAAACGAGGCACAAAAAGTCAGGGACCAACCAGAGCAGAGATGTTGCACCGCATTGACATTCTCGTCGGGGATTTATTTTCTCTGCACAAGTATTGTTCATCTTTTTTACCTCTACATCTGTTGTCTTTGAACAACAGCGGTACAGACTTGGGTCAAGTCGACTCAAATCATCTTGGCAGAGATGAACATCATTGACACATCGGAATCAAGACGAGCAAGAAAGAAAATCAAGACGACTGCAAACAGAAGCAGTCACAGAGCCTTGCCAAGGTGCAACACTGCCAGTTTTGATGCCAGTTTTGATCTCAATTTGTGCAACAATTGCCGTTGATCGAGTGCATTGGACAGCCCATAAAACAAGCTCTGCCAAGACTTTGGCCCAAAAAGCCAAAATTGACACCTTGTGGTCCAACACGATCGAGACCTCAAGCCTTGTCACAGCAATGCCTGCCAAGTTGTCAACTCAAAGCGACTTGGCATTTTGAAACGGCGTTGCCAAGACATTTGTTTTATGGCCGTTGTATTCCGTACTGTGGTTGTATTTTTACCGCTGTCCACTGAGTTTTAACCTTTTCCCTTGCGTCGGTGCCCTTCCTTCTGACAGGCATCTCAAGGCTTGGCACAAACGTTGTTTCACACCCCCGCTTCCGAACTGTGACGACCGCCGCGAGAGGGACCTGCGCACAATGAACGTAATGGTGAAATATGTCGAGGAATTGTAGAATTTATTATTTTAACAATAGACCGAGAACCATGACCCTATTGTAAGAGCAAAACCATACCCACGCACATCATCTGTACGTCCGGTCAACACGCAGCGGCGCCGAGTCGTGCTTCTTGTTGCCGAGCGCAATCTTGCCGACGGCGGCGTTCTTTTTCACGTCCTGCATCATGACAACAGTGCCGCCAAACTTGCGCACACGGTCGGCGCCGCTCATACCAGGCGCCGTGGCGGGCAGGTGTAGATAGCGGCTGTTGCGGGCGACGGTGCTTGCGTAGCCCAAAATGTCGGGAGCGACGACACGACTTTCAATGATGACACTGGCGACGCCTAACAACAACAGACCGACAGAACAAATGTAGAGCAGAACCAAGTAGGGTGTGTGGATGACGTAGACAAAGTCAGCCGTGTAGCACCATGTGCCCTCGACGGACTCGAACATTTCTGGCGGCATAAGGAGCTCGTTACCCAAGACGGACGAGGCGTTGGCCATGTGGTCCTCAACAGTCGTGATGGGAATCTGCTCGTTCTGCGCCAGCCTCAGGAGAAGCGTCGGGTAGGCTGTGCGACATGTGCCTGGACAGTAGCCGGCGTCCATCCACGAGTTGAACGCAAACGAAAACACGCCGGCAAAGTCGTAGGGCGTCGTGTTGTTGGCCATGTCGTACCAGTAGGCGTAGCTCGAGTTGATCTTGCCGGGCGGCGCAATGTTGTCGTTGTACTGGAACAAATTGTCAAACTTGCGGCCGCCAGAAGCAAGAAAGCGTTCGACTGGCAGGTTAGCAGGGTTAAAATAAATGAGTGAGAAATCCGTGTCACTTACAGGGGGATATGGTCGTCACCCCAGTGTAGGTGGTGGGGACGACGGCGTCGACAAAGTCGGCTATAAATTGATAAAACGGCGTGCCCTTTTGCGTGCTTGCACTCAGGTTGGTACCGAGCTGGTTCCCGTCAAACAAGCACTGGTAAGCAGCTCCATTGTTGTAGTCCTCCTCAACAATGCCGCACTGGATGTTGTACTTGAGATAGTGCTGGGAGACTGGGCACTCAATATACGAGTACGTCGCCGTGCTGTTTCGTTCAGGTGATTGGTTCGGGTCCGTGCTGTTGATCGCCAGCAGTTCGACTGTCGAGGCATTGGCATCCGCTGTGAGCCAGTTGAACGACCCCCACCGCAAAATGCTGGCCGAGTCGTTGGAGCTCGGGTTGTTGCCGAGGCTGTCGAGCTTGTCGCCGCCGTCGCTGTCGGGCCATCCAAACGCCATGTAGTACGTCGGCGTCTCTGTGACTGTGCACGCCAGGTTGTACTCGGCAATCTTGTCAGCCATCTCGTCGCTGCTCAACACCTGCCAGTCGCCGCACTCGAAAGCAAAGTACGAGCTCTCCAGCGTAAAGTTGAACGACTCTTGCCGCTGCATGTCGGAGCCAGCACCCTGATAGCCAACCTTGGTGAGCGGGCTCTGCTCGTAGTAGTACGGCTCGTTCTCGGCGTAGAACAGCGAGTCCGTCACAAAGTATGGAATGCCAAACACCGACGAAAGGTTCCCCGACGGCATGAATGTCTGAGGATTGCCCCAGTTGTCCTGGTAGTAGTTCAACTTCTTGCCGCCGAGACCCGAGTCTGGGTTGAACATGGTGCCAAACGTCATTGTCGCCTGCTGTAAGTGTGTGCCATAGTCGTTGCCATCCATGTAAAAGTCGTCGGACGGGTCAAAGACAGGATTGATGCCATTTCGTGACAGGTACCAAATTGTGGTGTTGGTGCAGTCTTTGCGCCACTCGCCCGTTTGGACACGTACCAGCGCCTGACCACCAATGGGTGACAGGCACCATGCGACAAAGATAGCCAAGGTGTAGACGTCGAGGCGTCTTAACAAGATGGGCTGCTTGAGAGCACTGGCAAATGAGTTGCTGCCGACGAGCTGCTCGAGCTGCATGAGTTTGATGCCGCGCTCGACTTTGTAGGTGGCGTACGTCTTGAAGCACTGGGCGACGACGGCGGCAAACACAATCGGCCACGCCGACACGGCAAACTTGAGGGCATTGGCCACGGCACTCCAGCGAGAGCCGACCGACTTGCCGTTCATGATCGTAGTGCCAATTGAGAGGACTGACAGAAGTTAGTGCATGTGCACTATTGGCCTGATTCTCGCCTGGGATATACTTACGAACGAACAAAAGAGGCAAGATGATGGGCAGACTGGCCATGAGGTAGAACGAGATGCTCTCCCAGTGATGCCGCAACTGAGACGACGGTTTTTCTTCGTCGAGGTTCTCGAGATCCTTCTCGGTCATCTTGTAGGCGACCTTTTCACTGGCCCTTGGCTTTGTGCCGTTTGGAGCAGCTTCGCCGTCTTTGGCCTTGGCTGGTGGAGGCACCTCGACTGCGCTAGATTTCGCAGCCGGCTTCTTCTTGCTTGACTGTGCGGCAACATTATCATAAATTGTTGTGGCAATGGTCTTGGTGTTGATGTCCAGTTGCGCGCCAGACCCAGAACCAGGGGCAGCAGTAATGCCATCATCATCATGGTTGATATTGTCTGTAGCATCACCACCTATGATGTCGTCATCATGACCATGGTCCTGGTCTCCGAAAATATCGTCGTCGTGGTCGCTGTCAAAGTCGAGATCCGAGTCGTCGTCTGAGATGACCTGGTCGCCGTCTTGAAAGCCGTGTGAGTCAAGCTCAATGTCAGGGAGCTCACCGATCAGTTGCATGGCAAATCCGCGCAGCATCGAACGACGATATTTGCGTGTGCGCCCCATGCGGAACTTGTGCTTCTGGTCGAGGATCATCTCCTGGCGCTTTTCTTCGCTGATGGGTTCGTCATCATCCGCCTCGACTTCTTTCTCGTTGATAGCGACAGCCTTGCCATTCTTGACGTCCTTCGTATCAGCGACATTGGCTGCAGCCTTTGTCTTGGTCGCGTCGACAACATCTTCGGCGTGAATTGCCCGGCGGACTTTCACAAGAGTACCGTCGCTCTAAATATGTTAGTTGAAGTGATATCGACCATAGAATATGTGGGTGGACTGACCTGGGGAATCGACACAATCTTGTACTCGACAGACTTGGTTTGGTCGGATGCCGTGTTGTCAGGCTTGACAGCCTCTCCTTTCTTCTCCGCCGCAGCCTCCAACTCAGCCTCGGTGAGCTTCTTCTTGACAACAATGATCTTCCCGTCGGCATTCTTGACCTTGATCAGCTTGTATCCGGGCGGCGCTGTCTTGGCCCCGGCCTTGGCAGCCGGTTTGGTGACCGGCTTGGCAGCCGTCTTGGCGGGTGCGGCGGTGGTCTTTTTCTGGGCAGCGACCGCCGGTGCTGGCTTAACTTCTGAAGCGCTCTTTGACGGGGTGGCATCCTCCTTGATCTCAACGACCTTGGTCGTCACGGCTGATGGCTCTCCGTTCGTGTCGGTCTTGATCGTCGTGACTGTCGTCTTGGACACATCCTTGATAGTCTCGATGGTTGTGTGGGCGACTACTGACCCATTGGGGGGATCGTCGGTTGCCATTGTAGCTCTTCGATAGTGCTGAAAGCAGATTGGCGGATGTTGTTCTAAAGACTGCTAGAATTAAGCTTCAGGATTCCGAGCTCATACCACCTGCCTAAGAGATCAAGGGGCCCCGAGAATATATGCGTGGGATTTTGCTCGCAACGGCTTGTCCAAAAGTTGTTTTCGTTTTCTCTTCTTTTCTCCTCCCATCCGCCTCCAGGACCCCATATCAATAATTTCTCGTCGGCAGGCAAAATTGTTGGCAAAGCTGATTGCAAAGTTGATCAAGACGATCTAGATCTAGAACGTAAACAATATTCTAGCCATGCCTCGTCCAGTCATTCGCACCTGGTTGAGCCTCCACTGGAGCTGTTGCTCCGTCCAGACATCCATTGTGGCTGGCTGAGACCGAGGCATAGTAACGATAGAGACCATATTGGGCGGTTGGACAAAAATGCGTCGGCGGAGGGAAATCTTGATGGACAAGTCACGAGTCAAGCGTGCATGCGATACTGTCCGCATCGTGATCCAATCATGGTGCCTCGAACTTGGTTGACACGCCGTTGAACGTCGGGGTGACCGTTGATACGGTTGACTGTATTTGGAGGCAGTCGAAGGGGAAATACCACCCTCCATATCGTATTTTGTGGTCTCGATTGTCTGTCAAAAAGGCTTGTGTGGTCAACGGGGCATGTCGAAACAAAAGTCAAAAGAGGTAGGGCTGAAGATGGTGGGGTTGCGTAGGCGAGTAGAAGATGCAGAAAAACGCCACACGAGGGTCTCGACATGCCAATATTGGGGTTTCCGCATATCACACCGACCAAAAGTAGGTATATGTTGCATCGAGCTGGAGAGGAGATAAAACATACCTCGTGATGGTGACCAAACCGACCGTTCCTGTTTTATCGTTCGTAGTTTGTAGCTTGTGGCTTGCGGACCGCATTTGGCACCGTCAACGCTTCGACTTTTGGCGTCTGTTCCCGTCGCTTGGCAAGTATTGATTGTGATATGAGAGAACCCGATAATTTCGTGGATGAGACAAATGTAAACGCAAAAAGTGAAAAGTGGACAGAAACGGGATGCAAATTATGTCTAAATTCACTGAAAGACTGTATTTGGCAAGCGCGATGCTGTAAACACAGCCCCTGAAAAGCCCCATAAAATTACAAAATACAACTTGTGGAAGACACGATCATTAGGAAGGTGCGATGCAAACATACCACAAAAACGGCAACTGCCAGCAGTGCCGTTCCTCACCCCCCAAAGTTCAACTAAACGCCCCCACCAGGGGGCTGTCTTAACCACCTCTGCAGCCGCAGTGCACGGCTCATCATTTCGCGAGAGGCCGGCCAGTCGACCAGCGCCACATTCATCAGCCCGATCTGCAGGATCGATTTGGCGAAGCGGGTGTGGATGTGTGAGTGAATGCCATTCGCACCCGAAGTGTCGCTTCTTTGGTGAAGAGTGGGCACGATGGCGACCATGACAAACAAGAAGACGCCGACGACACCACGCCATCGATCGAGCGGGACACGCCACGACGCGGCCAGAATAGCGAGTGCATCCTCGTCGGCACAGACCTGGCCGAACGGTTTTCTCTCCAAGATGGCGCGAGTGTAGAGGCTGGCAGTGAGACGGACAGCCGTGTAAAGCGGGCCGGCTGGAGGATGCTGCGACGAGGGTGGCCGGGGTGTTGAGTTGGAGGTCGTCGATGCGCTACTCTCATCTTGAGTTGTGGAAGACGTTGGCGGCGACATCGAAGGCTGGTCGGATGAGAACTTGGGATACCGAGGCAGAAGTGAGTGCGGTTTCGGGGGCTCCTTGTCGCCCGGGCCACCGCTGCCGGTGTTATTTATAGCACTGCCATCGGCCTCGCCGTGAACATCTGCACTGTTATCGCCAGCGACAGTCTCAACCACAGGCACAGCATCTGGCGAGTCAATCGGTAGCTGCTCGATCCTGACCAAGATCCACTCCGCTGTCGACTTTAGGGACGCTAGATCTTCATCAGATGGCACCGCCGGCAGACTCAAGACAGAATTGATCAGGAACACCATCTCATCGAGCAGCCAGGCCGTCGCGGGATGGAGGCCCAGAGCAGACACACAAAATCCAAACGGCAGTCGGGGTGCCAGTAGGGGCGACGAGTACGACAGGTGGAAGTCGGGTGGAGGCAGTTCATCGTACACATGAGGAAATGGAGGCACTGTCTCTTGCAGAATGGGCTCGGCCTCCATGGCTATGGCGATGATAGCATCGCCAACCAGTGCGACTTTTGTCACGAGCGCGCCGACACGTGTCTGGGCAAACCCGCCGCGCAGCTCGACCATTTGGCGCAGTCCATGCAAATGGGCCTGCATTGCTTGGGGTGTGCCATAATAAAATTCGATGGAAATAAACTGGGCGACGGCGCCCATGGCCTCGTCTCCCGCACAAGTGGCTGCATCCGTGCTACGAAGGTATTCGTTCAGAGTATGGATGGCGATCACTTTGATGCGCATCGTTGTCGTTTCGTCGAGGAAATGGCGCTCGGCGAGCGGGTGCGCAGAGATGTAGAGGGATGTGTGGGCGAGCAGCGGCGACTGGACGCACCAGGGGACATAATGGGACAGGAACGGGTTGTCGTGGTCGGGGACGCCGTCAAATGAGCCCTTGAGATGGTACAAAACCTCACCGACTAGACTGTTAGGGTGGATTGCTGAGGATGAGAAAAGGGGGAGAGGATACTTACAAGTATGGATGAGCATTGCATTCTGTTTGTTGACGACAATGGGCAGGCCGATCATTGCATCGAGCGGGCCGGCCAGCAGCCACGGACTCGGGACAGCAGATGCAGACTGGCGAAGGTCGACTGTCTGTGTGCGCCGTCTTGGTGATCGCTGAACGACGGCTGTTTCCGTACTAGAAGGTGTTGATGTGTCGAAGGAGAGCGCTGTAGACTGGAAAGGATCATCATTGTTATCCTGAACCTCCTCCTCCTCTGAAGGAGAGCACACTGGATACTCTGTGACGGCATCAATATCGGACCATTGTGCCACGATTTTACGATGTTGGCTGGCAGTCCTTCTCTGTGCCGGTGACTTTTGTGCAGCTTTTGTCCTCGCTTGCTTTTGCGGCAATGGCCTTGTCTGTTGGCCAAAGTGGAAGGCTCGTGGTGTACTTGCTGGCAGGCTAACAGGAAAAAAGAACAGCGGTCTCGACTGTGGACTGCCTGGGAGAAGCTGTCTTTTTGAAGGCGACAAGGGTGCTGCGACAGCTTTCATCGGTCCATACTCGCACACGGGTTCGGGGAATCGCCGTTTGCAGTGGTTGCAAGGTTGTAGTTTGTTGCACTGAGAGTGTTAGTAGATGTTCTATTGTGTCTTGAATTATCGTAGTTGTCGATTCAGCCTGACAGATGTTCCCCGCAGATGCGGCAGGGACAAGCATGCAAGCCTTCGGGAACTGCTGTCAATCCATGGCAATGTGCCTCTTCTGGAAGAACGAGATTGTAATAATTGAACTCGTAGTCAATGGCGCAGGAAAAAGAGAGGCATGATGCAGACAGGCATGGAAAGTGACAAGGGCATCGGAGATCAGACCGGCTGGAACTGGACAAGGGGTTCGGGTCTCAACGGTCGGTCAACGTCTCTTTTTTTTGTACTCACTTTCTGTTTCCGTCGCTGGCATTCTGTGCACGACTTTGTGCGGCGAGCTGCTCGAGGCCAGACAGTGGTGGATCGCGGAAAGGGGCCGTTGCCAAGATCGTCCCGTTCCCGGGGCCATGGTGCCGGGCTGATGGAGACGGACATTTTCACGGTTACGGACAAAATCGAGAGGAGAAAAGGAGAGGAAGGAAGCCAATGAATGGAACTGGGGATGAATTTGTAATTGTGATGAATTTGTGACGAAGAGCTGGGTCGACCGTTTGAAGTTGGGGGCCGTTTTGGAATGTCGTAGGGCTGAAGAAATAAACAGTTTGATCACTGTGGTGAACGCGACAAATTATGACGATAGAAAAGGGGGATGACACCTCCGAAGGCTGAAAGCTGTGAAGGATCAGTGATGCCTAGATGCCTAGATTTGTGATGCAAGACAGATGCTGTTGAGAATAGAAGGAAAGAAGATGATAGGACGGGATGCGGCAGGCCAGCCCTAGGAAATGAATGCGTTCCGGGGTCGTGGTCACCATTTAAGCATAAGCCGGCAGTCATTCGGTGCATGTCGAACAAAAACAAAAGGCAAAGGCAGTTAGGCCAAAGTCTAGGCCTCTTGGTCTGATCTTGGTCGAGCTTGGCTTCTTGTGGCACTGGATTGGCTTATCCAGTCTGAGTTGCGATTGGTGATGTTTGGCTCAGGGAGAAAAGGCCAGAAAAGCCACGAGTGGGCGAGGTACGAGCAGCTGAAAAGTTACACTCGCCAATGGGACCTTGGCACAGCCACGAAGAGAAGTTAAAAAGAAAGACAAATGGGGGTACAAATTGATACAGAGATTATTTTAATAGGGAAGTAATGATAAAGATATTGTGCATTCGCTTTCTTTACGCCTAACTCACGTTCTTGACATTCTCATTTCTTCTCATTTTCTCTCGTTCTTCTCACTCTCTCACCATTATTTTACCTTACCCACTCAGCCGCACCTGAGCTCGTCTCCAGTAATCGATTCATCCACCAAGGACAATATCCAATAGAGCCAACATTTTGGCGACATTTTCGCCAACATTTTCGTCCTATTTCTCCTCATTTTTGCCCTCTCTTGCCCTGATCTAGCCCAGTCTAGACTCTCCAAGACACAGCTGTGGCTTGCCAAGGGAGGCCGCGGGACACAAAGACATAAACAAAAGCCACCACCATGATAAGGGCAGCACAGGACGAGAGACTGAACAAGAATGTTTCAATTTGTGCCAGGTTGTACCTGACACACTCGGTAAATCATTCCCTTGACTATTCGTATTCGTTTTTATTGTGTGTGTGTGTGTGTGTGTGTGTGTGTGTGTTTAATATTTTATTCTTTAACTTATTCAAAAACAAATTGCATCAAATCATGACAGAGCTTGCTTGTACAAAATATGCAGCTTGAGCCGACACTGGCTCTGAAATACGTCGTACATCATTTCTCTTCGTCTCCTTTTATTTTTCTCGTCGTCGTTTCACCTTTCCTTTCCATCATCATCGTCGACACCTCGTAGTTCGCCTTCGGTGGACAACTCGCGGTCAACTTAAGCTTTGGCCTTGGCCTCCTTGGCCTTCTGTTGCCAGTACTTGCTGGTGGGCATCTTGCGGTCCACGAGCTTAATGTGCAGTGGCGGCTTCTGCCACGTGCTGTAGGCCTTCATGTTCTTCATGTTGTCTTCCGTGTCCCACTCGTGCGCGTCGTCGGCCAGCGACATCTCAAAGTTGAACAGGATGCGCGCCAGGGTGACGCGCTGCTCCATGTACGACAGGTCCTTGCCGATGCAGCCGCGGGGGCCCAGCGAGAAGGGACGCGAGGCGAGCTTGTTGTCGGAGGCGTAGGCGGGGTCGATCCAGCGCTCGGGGATAAAGGAGTCGGGCTCGCGGAAGTTGTCGGCAGAGTGGGCGGCGCACCAGGTCGAGACGGAAACGGCGGTGCCGCCGGGGATGTGGTGGCCGTCGATGACGTCGCCCTGGGCCTGGATGGTGCGCAGGAAGCCAATGGGTGCGGGTGGGAACATGCGCAGGCCCTCCTCGAGACAGGCATTCATATACGGCAGCTTTTCCATGGCGGCGACGGTGATCTCGTCCTCGTTAGTGAACACGGAGCGGACCTCGTTCTTGGCCTTTTCGTAGGTGCTGGGGTTCTTGAGCAAGAAGTTGGTGACGGCCGCCAGGGACGAGGCAGTGGTCTCGGAGCCGGCGACGATGAAGAGGGCAGCGTTGACAATGACCTCGTTCTGCGAGAGATCGTAGTGCTCGCCCTGCTTGAGGATGTAGTGGATAAAGTCGCGACGGTCGGTCTTGGTGTCCTGGATGCGGCGCATGACCTTTTCGCGCGAGAACGACAGGTGGTCGGCGCGCTGCTTGCTCAGGCTGCCCTGGCACGCCTTTTGGATGCGCTTCTGGAGCCACGAGCCGGGCGTGGCAAAGCGGCGGCTGGCCTGCTCAATGGCACCGGCCTTGACGGCATCGAAAATCAGGTGGATCCAGAAGTGGAAGTCGCCGCGCTCCAGACAGCCAAAGGACTCACCGAAGCTCAGGTCGCCAATAACGTCAAACGTCATGAAGTTGAACCAGCGCACAATGTCAAAGCCCTCGTTGGGCTTCTCGGCAAAGCCGTGCAGACGCACCATCAGCAGATCGATAAAGTGCTGGATCAGCGGCTCCTGCTCCCACAGCGCCTTCTTGGAGAAGCCGTACGACAGGGCCTTGCGCTGGCGGGCGTGGTTCTCGCGGTCGGCCATGCTAATGGTCGAAACACCGGGCACGGGGTCGACGGCACCGACGTGAATAGGGTCCTTTTCGAGATCGAGGCGGCCAATCTTGTGGCCGTAGACGTCCGTCCAGGACTGCACCGAGTTGAAGGCGAGCTCGTTGGGCGACAGACGCACGACGGGGCCGTAGCGGTCGTGCAGCTTGCGGGTCTCCATGGGCATGCGGCCCTTGAGGGTCCAGATGACGCCGGGAATCCATGAGATGCGGTTGGCAATGGGGCCGGGGAAGCGGGCGAGTGGGTGGAACCAGAGGCGGTAGACGGACACGATGACCAGGTAGGCGACGGTGACGATGCCGAGCGCAGCGCCGGCGAGCTTGAGGCGCTCGACGATCTGGTCGAAGGGGAAGTCGAGAGCGAAGTCCATGGTGAGTGGATGAGAAGAAAAACAGAAGAGAAGAGGAAAGAAGGGGAAAAGGGGCTAGGGGTGAGGTCAGAACAAAAAAGGCAGGAACGATCGTGGTGCCTACTGTCCTACTGTCGTCTACTCTGAAGTCTCAAGATACAATAACTCAAACACATGTGGACGGAGGCCCTTGGCCTTTATACATGTCCCCTCCCCTCCCAGGCATCACGGAATCACGGCACTGACAGAGTCCCTGGCACTCGCCTGGCTACTGGATGGCCGGGCAGCTCCAGGCACGACGCACGCCCGTGGAAGTGGGACATCCGAAGAAGTGAGCTACTGCGTCCATGTTGGAAAGAAAAAAAAGTGTGTGAGGGGTCATTGAGGGTCACTGATACGGGGCTAGGGCAGTGTGGAGAGCCATCTCCAAGTGGGAAGGGGAAGACGGGGAAAATCAAGAGGAAGCGCGACCTGGAAGAAGCAAGTCGACGAGCAAGAAGAAAGAAAGCGGCGATGAAGGCCGCCGCTAGCGCCCCGAGACTCCGACCATCCACGCGATAGCGTTGTAAGTCGTCCGCTGACGTCCACTAACAGCCCCTGACACACACTGGCAGCCACTAAAATACGCTGAATTTGTACTGGTCTTGTCCACTCACATTCTCCGCATTACATTTTTTTCCTCGCCTCTCTGCACACAAACTACCTCCGACACTCCGGCATTCCCTCTTTGCGCCCACTGACCCCACGGGGAAGCGGGGGAGACGAGAGGAACGACAAAAAGCAGAGAACTCAAAGAAAGATAACGTGGACAGGACCTGGAACGTGCGCCATTTCGATTATCGTGTGGAGTAAGAATAAGAGAAAGTGGCTGCAGTGATTCATGAAATAACCTCTGTTTGTGTTGTGTCTTTTTGTGTTCGTTTTGTCGGCGGTTTCCTGCTCAGAACGACAATATTGGAAATGTTCACAACTCAGCTTGTGCCCTTCTTCTCCAACTTTGCAACTCACTCCGCTCTCTGCATTCTGGAAAAGGGAAAATCATCTTCCAGAATGTCTCTTCTCGTTATGACACCTGCCAGCTACTCCCCTGGAAAAGAACAGCCGGTGGCTCCGGGGCGGAGTCCACCAGAATTGCCCCTAAAGGTAGGAGACTAACAGAATGGGTCCCGTCTTGGAGGCGTTTTTGGGTCGCAGCTCGCCTCCGTCACCTCCGCAAAAGGTATTGCCGGCTGGCATACGACACAGAAGAAAAGAAACAAAAGCACACAAATTGATAGGATAAACCATGTCCAGCTAGGAACCGATTGATAATGGCAAGACATGGTTGGTAGAAGCTAACGACTTGAACAACATTTGAATAAAGAGTGGATAAGTGAGCAAGTGAACAAGCTCGCAGTAACTCCGGAGTTGACTGACAGACAGCTGAAATTGTGCTATCGGTCGCTGTGACTGTCAATTGTACGCTGAAAGACGCTGGAAATTCGACGTTGTTCACTTCCTTCCTAAATCGTCAACACCGGCTGCTCGGGACAGGCTCGGTGTTCATTGGCCGAGTGGTTTGCCAAAGGAAAGTCCAAGCTCTTCAACATGTTCCTTGCCATTCGAGACCCGTGACGATATTTTTGGTATTTTTGATATTTTCGATATCCAACACATATTGAAAACCCGCAGGATTACCTTGTCCTATCCGCCAAGTCCTAACATGTCCAAGCTTCCCGTCAAGTTGAATCGTCATGGGAAGGCGCAAATCCACCGTCCGCGATCGGGAGGCTAAAACACCGGTCGCGCCTTCCCCGTGGTGTGTACCCGTAGTTTTTGTGGGATGGGCTCCGTAGTTCCCCCCCATTGAGTCCCTTCCTTCCCCGTTTGCTGATTCCGTGCTCCTTATTTTTGTGTCCCCATGATGAGATTTTTTTTTGACTTTTTGACAATCGTCTCTATCACACACTTCCGTTTGCAACGTCTCCAACTCGCCTCACCACATCGCCGGACAATCATTTTCCGGCAACAAGACCAGCTCCAACATTGTCACCACCACCCACCCGACCCTCCAACAGCAGCAACGAATCAACAATATCCATTACACTCTCTTCCAAAGTCCGATACTTGTTCAAACCCAAAACATCCCGCGACTGCTGGTTGTTAAACTGGTAGACATCCGCCGGCAAGTCGTCGGGCGTGTTGTCTGCAGAGGGGAGTCTACCCACGAGCTTCTTCGTGTTGTTATCGCCCGTCCACGCATCTCTCACAATATTTACCAGCCGGCCATTGCTAAAGTGTCCGCCGACAACATAGAAGCGATGCCCGCCAGCTTCAGGAGTCTCCATGGCCTGGACGTGAGCGAGTGCCACGTCGCGGACGTCGACCCAGGTGAACACGGGCCGTGTCAGAGGTACGCCACCGTTTTCCGGTGTCCACTTGCCCAGAACCAAGTCCCGGATGCGCTGATTGGATGCGTTGACACTTTTGAGGGAAGAGAGCCACCGCTGGACAGGACCGAAAGTATAGGTGCAGTTGATGACAGCAAGGTCGAATGCCGTCGCGCGTGGAAGGCCTGTGGCAGCCGTCTCGCCGGCTGTCTCAACATCGTCGCTTCCATTCACCAAAGCCCACGCTGCCCGTTCTGCAAAGACTTTGCTCGCTTCGTATGCATTCTGCGGCAGCTGTGCTTCTGCCCAGGTCATGGGCCGCCAGCAGGACTCGTTGTAGACGGCGGCATGCTTGGCGGGGTTGAGCATCGCAGCAGACGAGGACGTCAAGACGACTCGCTTGACGGAAGGCGCCAGCTTCTGAATGGACCGGAGAAGACCTGTTGTCCCTCGCAAGGCTGGATCAAGCAGGTCTCTCACAGGATCCTCGACCTTGAACTGGTACGGTGAGGCCGTGTGGATGACATACTCAAACGGGCCGTCGTTGGTAAGGACATTGCCAAAGGCGCCTTCTCTGGAAACATCGTCGACAATGGCAAAAGACGCTTGGAGGCGTTTGTCTTCTAGAAGAGACGAGAGTACGGCTTCTCCTTTTTCCGTCGTTCGAACAGTCGTCACGACGGAGTATCCTTGCTCCAAAAGGAGGTCAAGAATGTGCGAGGCAATGAAGCCGGAGCCGCCTGTTATGTCAGCGACGAGGTCGAGTGAAATGTTCAAGTGGACTTTCAAACTGCTGACAAAATCGTCGACCTACCTGTGAGTAGAACTTTGCCTTTTGTCGACATTGCTGTTTGGTCGAGTCGCACGACAGATTCAGTGATCAAAACCTTCTCAGACTTTGCATCCAGGAGGAGATAAAGTTATCACACCCAAACCGAGGATGCAATGACAGGTATCGCAGCAGTTTTCTTTCCCTCTTTTTTTCCCCCCCCTCTCGTCACTTTCCCTTCTCTCTCCGCGGTCATAAACTGCCCAGAATGGATTTTGGATGGCTGTTCAACGGATCTCGACGAACACGGCAGAATATGCACATCTGCCCACCCAAACACCCAAAACACATATCCGGACCTCCAGTGGCGCCCCTCCGGCCTGTGCCGTCTTGGAAGGAGAAGCACCATCAAATACCATCAAAACACGCCAATTTTCTACCCGTCTGTACCGTTGTGTGCATTAAGGTACATTTGTCTATTCAATTGTTTGCCACTCTCTGCAGCGTCGACTGTACTGTCGATCACCCCACGAGTTCGGATACGAAAACAGAACCCCGCAGACATGGATGTGTGCAACATAACCATTCTCGTGCGCGTGTATGTGTGTGTGCTCGGATAGATAGGTGAATCTCGACGGACGTTCGTTTTCGTGCATACCACTGCCAGTTTTATCGACAAAATTATATTAAATCCTTCTACTCGACCTCGATCCTTTGTGGTTGAAGTTTGGAGTCGCATCATCCTTCACATTCCTTACGATACACACATCGCCATGCCATCTGAACCTCTTCATGTCGCCATTGTCGGCGGCGGAATTACAGGCCTCGTGCTGGCCATTGGCCTGCGTGCCCGCGGCGTCTCGTTTACGATCTACGAACGCGCCGCCGGGTTCTCCGAGTTTGGCGCGGGCATCGGCCTCAGCCCCAATGCGGAGATCGCCATGACCTTGATTGATCCGCAACTGCACGCGGCCTTCAAGGAAGCCGTCACGCCCAACGGCCTCGACTACTTCCAGTGGATCGACGGGTTCCAGACGGACGACTTTGTCTACCGGCTGCACCTGGGCAAAGACGGCTTCCAGGGCGGCCGCCGATCGGAGATTCTGGGTGCCTGGGCGGCTCTCGTTGACACCAACCACGTCCAGTTCGGAAAAGAGGTTGTGGCCGTCAACGATCCGACCAATGGGCCCGTCTCCTTGACGTTCGCCGATGGAAGCACCGCCTCTGCCCACGTCGTCATCGGCGCCGACGGCGTGTGGTCCCGGATGCGCAACCTGCTGTTCGGGCCCGAATACGGCGCCACGTACACGCACCAGTACTGCTTCCGGGCCGTCGTGCCCATGGACGCCGCCGTGGCCTCGATCGGAAAGGAACGCTCGTCGTCGCGGTTCATGTACAATGGGCCCGGAGCACACGCCATTACCTATCCCGTTGCCAAGGGCGCCATGCTCAACGTGTTGGTGGTCGTCAGCGACCTGAAACCGTGGCAGACGCAGGACACGGCAGCCGGCGTTGAGAGCAAGGAGGACAGAGAGGGCATAGAGGCCAATGGCAGGCCGTCCAACGACACGGGCGTCGCCAACCGCCAGACAACCGGGAGAGGTCGCCGCTCCGATGCCGAGGCGGTCTTTGCCAACTGGCAGGCCACCCCTCGCGGCGTCGTTGGCCTGCTGCCCGAATCTCCCGATCGCTGGGCCATTTTCGACATGCTCGAACACCCAGTGCCCAACTACAACCGCGGCCGTGTTGCCCTGGCCGGCGATGCCGCCCATGCTGCCGGTCCTCACCTAGGATCGGGCGCCGGATTTGGTATTGAGGACGCTCTTGCACTCTCGACCGTCCTGGCTGAAGTCAAGGACCCGTCGACCGTCGACAGCGCTTTGTCGGCCTACAGCAAGGTCCGCTACGAACGCACGCAGTGGCTGGTCCGCGCGACCCGCGACGCCGTCAACCTGTTCCAGTGGGAAGGGCCGGAGCCCAACAAGGGCAAAGACCCAGTCACCTTTGGCTCCGAAATCACCTGGCGCTTCCATACGATATGGAAGTATGACCTAGAGAAGATGCAGGCCGAAGTGAAGGCTCTGTATTTGGCTGCTCTGGGGGCGAAGTGAGTGACAGGGTGAGTAGATGGGTTGTGACGAGGTGACGTTTGACGATGAGACGATAGAATATGGTGAACAGTGATACGGAATAGTATTAGGTAGCTTTTGAACCATGATTTGAACGAACAATAGACTCACTAACAAGCTCGATACATTTTTTCATTCATATGAGTCCTTCTGTTTAAGATCAGCTATTCTACTGTACAACGTGCTCACCTTGGTGACGATACAGCTTGCTTCCACGCCGTAGATGCTCAGTGACCTCACTACGTGGAATCATATATATAAACGTGCCTTTTGTAGCCAGAATTGATCCAGAACATGTTTGCTATTCGTCACTCCGACTCAGGATCACCTCCGGCACAACGCTTTTGCTCTTAACCTAATATCTCAACACATCACCCACTAATCAGCACATCAAGCACTTCGAAGTATGTCCACCTTCTCTGGATTCACGGGCACTTAACTCTCGTCCAGCATTGGCGGCTCGTCTTCCACGGTGAGAGCTTCAGTCAACAGCGACGGACCCAAGACCACCACGTCGTCGTCGGGCCTGACCTATAAGTGAGGTCTTTTTTTCCTTTTTCCACAGAATATTCTCTGATTTATTAGACGCAGTATCACTGTACAAGTGTACAGCTGTAGACAAGATGTCGTGCATCAGATGCCTGTGCTGTGCTTGCAAGCGGCTGGGTCCGCCTCGCGATAGCTTTTTTGGGTAATTAGTTCTTGTTTTGCCGTGATCTAAATCTATTTCAGAATACGTTGAGTTTTACGACAATTAAAAAAAAATTTAAAAAAAAAAGAAAATGTGATTTTTTGTAAATATTCGTAGAAATGCCCCTTTTATGCCCCATCATACCCTGTGAGCCCTCACAACCGGCGGTGACGAACACCCGAGACAACAAAGAACTCGTCGATCATGAATGAGGCGTCAACAACATAATACATGGGTTAAATCATAAGTTCAAACAACTGTGTTTGTCTCAAGGGAAAGCTATAAACTGAAAGTCACAGCTTGTCTTCTTTCTGCTCGTACATATTACATCAAACTTTCCTTTGCCAACTTTCCCAGCGTCGCCATTGCGAAGGACCAGAATCAAGAACTTTATATCTCTGAAAATATGCCTCACAAGTACGACGACGGCTGTCGCCGCAAACAGCCTGATTATGGATACTTTTATCATTGCCTCAGCATCTACTACGGGGACTATGGATACTACAACGGTGATGGTTTAGGTTACTATTCGTATTGCCATCCTTGCCACCACTGCAGCAGGTACAAGTCAAAGAAGTCCACGGCTGGCTGGGACTGGGACGCCTTCTGGAAGCACCACTCGGGCGATTACACCGTTTGCCACTCCAATGATAGCATTAGAAGCAAGTCCAAGTCGACGCACAAATTCTCCCAGCCCTTATTGTCCAGGCAAAAGAAACGCTCACGCCCGGTCAACGACATTGTCGAGGCATTTTACAAAGGATACGTCACGGGATATGACTTTTGCAATTCTATCTATGGTGGTAGTCACGACTGGTACTACGGTCACGGCGTTGGAGATGGCCACCATTCTTCTTGCACACACTCAAAGCGCAAGCACAAACACAAGTTGGACTGCTTGACTACTGGCGGGAGACCTTAGCACGCTTTATGGGGTGTGCTCCAGCGAGAACAAATATATGAACGCGCCGGGTCGATTTGATCACAATAAGGCAGCCCATAGAATAAGTCGAAAGTCTCGCGCTACAGACTACAATGTTTGTTGATGATGTGCTGCATTTAAGGGAGAAAATATTGGAGCTGAAGCTCGCAGACTTATGGGAAGTGTTTGTTTATTTTCATCAATTTTGTTGGACCGAATTATTCTTGCAATTACTTTCACGCAAAATCTGCAGTAATTCGGCATGTTTTCTTGATTTTTCACTTGGTAACAGGAGTTATCACGCATTAATTCGGCTTAATTCTTTTTTCCAAAAATTGAACACAAAAATTTAATATGATTGAAAGAAATCAAATCAAATCAAATCAAAATCAAAATTTAAATGAACATGAATCTTCTCAAAGTACCAAGCAACTGTTCTCAATTTGAAGCCTGTGTATGTTCGCGAACAAAAATAAGATTCCATCTAGCACACTTGTGTAGACGCCAAACCCGTTCATGAACAAAGCGCATCTGCACAAAACCATCACGACAGTCCATGAATATCCACATCGATGTGCTTCTTTGTTCAGAATGGCCAGTCCTGATGGTATAAAACAGTCAGGCCAGTCAGGCCGTAATCTCTTTCTTTTGCTTCTTCTCTCCTCATCCCAATTTCAAAGATAGAAAGCAACTGGCCAAGCTACTAGAAGTCGACGAACCCAGTCGACCTCGCCCACGCTGTTTCTCGCGTTTTCGTCTTTCAGATCAAAGTCAAGAAGCTGCAACATCTTGCGTACCAAGATGTACCGCAGCGGTTCCCACCACTCGCGCCGGCCGAAGAGCCGTTCCAAGTCGAAGCGGTCCAAGGATCCCATGGACAACTTCGATGACAACTACTCCGGCCGCACTCGGACCACCCCAGGTACCTACTCGGGATATACGTACAACCCCGCAACGCTGACCAATGGATATCCTGGCCCCGGCCCCGGCCCCGAGCCCAGCAACCCTTTTTTCCCCAACCCCCCTCCTCCTCGCCCTCGGGGTGCCTCCACGGGCCGCGGCCCCATCATTATTGATGGCGACGCGAGCTACCCCAAGCCCATCATCCACGATGGGGACTCGGGCTACCCCTATTCCGATGCCTCTTACCATAGCTCGTCTGGCTACTCCCGCAGCGGCTATGGTAGTGGTCATGGTAGTGGCTACGGCAGTGCCTCTGGCTTTGCTGCATTCCCTCCCGCGGTTTCGGACCCGCCCTCTTATCCTGGATACGCCCCGATGTACCCGTCCCAGGGTGCAGCCCAGCCTCCGCCATTCCAGGGTCGTAGCCGCGGCGTTCCGGCCGACCTCCCCTTCCCACCTCCCACCTCCTCGGCTCGCATTCCAAGCCGTGGCCGTCGCTCGTCGCGCAAGGACGACGACGCTGCTTTCGGCGAGCCTTGCGACCGTGGTCGTGGCCGCTCCCGCGGCGCTGTGCGGCTGAACCCGTCTGCCTACTCGCAGGTTCCGTCGTTCTCCAGCTCCAGCCGCCCCGGCAGCAGCAGCGGCAGCGGCGCTTACGGTGGCTTCGGTTCAGGTGTTAGTTCTAGCTTTAGCTCCGGCTATGGCTCGGGCTCGACTCCCGGCCCGGCCAGCTACTCCCGCCCGCCCCCTGGCCCCATTAGTTATTCGTCCCGCCCCATGAGCTCTGGCTACGGCTCTAGCTCGGGCTTTGGCTCGACTTCTGGCTCCGGCCTTGGTTCGGGCTCTGGTCCGAGCTATAGCTCTGGTTATAGTTCCGGCTACAGCACCGGCTTCGGCGCTGCTTCCGCTGGCGGTGTCAACATTGTCAACGCCACTCACCCCAGCGACGCGTTCCCCACGAGCACGATTACTTCGAGCCGTCCGCCCCCGTCGTCGTCTAGCTATTACCGCAACCCCGGTTCTGGACGTGGATCCGGCTTCGGTAATAGTGCTTTTGGCGGCTTCGGCCCTGCTCCGGGCCTTGCTCCGGGCCCTGTTCCTGGCCCGTTTCCTGGCCCGTTTCCTGGTCCTGCCCCTGGTGGTCGCCGCCGTGCCAACTCCTTCTCGGGCCCGCGCCCCAGCTTTGGCAGCGGCCCCAGCTTTGGCGGTGGTTTTGCTAGTGGCCCCGGCTTCGGTGCGCCGCCTCCCCCTCCGCCCCCTCCTCCGCCTCCCCGTCGCTCCAGCGGCCACCGCCACCTTAGTCCAAGCCCTACTCGCGGTGGTGGTGGTGACGGCCACCGTCTTCGTCGGCAGCGCCAGCGCGAAGATCTGCGCGAGCCGACCTTCTACGGAGGTCAGAATTCTAGCTTCTTTGTCAACGACGAGAGCTACTCTCGCACCCGTAGCCGGAGCAAGAAGAGCAAGAAAATTTCCTTCCTGGACATTTTCCTTGGCTAAGCGACCAATGTAGGTTAAAGACAAGCACACGGGGACCCATGGTGAAGTAAGAGGTGAGTAAAAGGCGAATGCCTTTACCTTTGCAGATTAGCAAAGGCATAAAAGGGAAGTACAAGCTTATTGTTGTGGAAGAAAATGACTTTCATTTCTTCGTCCCCTCGCTTTGTTTTCCCTTTGTTCGATTTCTTTGTCCTAGAAAAGCAAAAAAAAAGTTGATAACATAACAGAAAAACAAAAAAAAAATTAAAAAAACACCTGTTCCAAAAATGCTAAATATATGTGATGAATGTGATGAATATGATAAATGCAAATCCAAACACAACTGTGGCGAGAAAGCAACTACGGTACAAATAGTACAGTAGCGGCAGTGTTTTGATAATCTTTACTATTTCCACGACCCTTTTGGTGTAAGTGGAGCCCACAAGAACACTTTTGTTCACTTGGTTTTGTTCACTCGTACAAAGACATTTGTGTCGTTTGGCATCTATCTTTATTTTTTTGCCTAGCTACGCAAAGAGCTATCTCTGGAAAGTAAATAGCCAAACAAAACTACGTGGCTATCTAACTATCTACCTATCTGAAAGAAAAAATCATCGCATCGCAAGCCGGCTGATCCAAAAAGAAAAAAAAGTCGACAAATTGTCAACTTTGACAGAATCGCCCTCAGGCGATGGAGCCTAGACATTCACAGAGACAAAACGGTGCACCATTTTGTCGAGCGAAGGGGTCTGGCTATAGGTGCTGTGAAACACCTACTTCTTGTCCTTGTCGTCCTTGCTCACGCCGGGACCGGGGGTCTGGGGGCGGGGCGCGTCCTTCTCCTTCTTGCTGTCGCCGTACGTCATTTTGGCGGGTGGCCGGGTGGTTGGTTTGTCTTGGTGTTGGTTTTTGCGTTGCTGGTTTTGTTGGTTTGTTGCTGTGTTGCTTTTGCTGTTGCAATTTTTGCTGGTGGTGATCTTGTTGCGGATGAAGAAAGAAAGAGAGAGAATTTTCGAGTTGGTCGATTTGAGGAGAAGTCTGGCCCTATTTATACTTTTGGGAGCGAAGTGGCACTCGAGTAGTTTGCCTCTCTTTGTGTGACTTCATGATTTTGACCGACAGAGCAAGTGAGGACAACGGTGGCGATGTATGCAAGTTGGATGCCTCTCAAACAAGAGGCCCTGGATTGGTGGCACTTTAATTCGGGAGGAGAAACTCAAAGATGGAAGGTGAAAAGAAGTAAGTTCACACCATATAACGACGGTATGGGACTGGTTCGAGACACAACCCGCCAATTTCACGCGTGGTAGCCATGTGATACACGCACGTTGCATGCAACGAAGGTCAAGATACAGTGCCACCGTTGCAGTGACACAGATCGATCTCTTGAAGTATAACTTGTGTAATGAAACGCGGTCTCTCAACTGATCATGTCCTCGCCCACTCTTTTGTCGCTGGATCGAATGCCGTCTTGATTGCTTCACATCGCCCATCCACCCACCTCTTCTCGCACGTTATCGTTGTGGTCCCCGACCAGCTGTCTGGTAAGACCACGTGCACATTGTGGATGCGCGGTTCCGATGCCGGAAGAGGAACAAGAGGTGGTGGGGGAGAGTTCTGCTCAAACAGGCCTTCATCAATGTGTGTTGATGACTCTGGTTCACCGTACGCACTGCCTTCTGTCTCCAACCTAATCACCTCATTAGCTACAGCACTGGCTAGCTGTGAGTCCCACAGCCCTTCACGGCTCGGTATCGACTTGACAAACCGCACGGCCTGTTCTCGGATACGGGATACGCGACAGTGCAGAGCTGTAAAGTAGAGTGGCGGTGTCCATCCAACGTCGGCATTGAACAGACAGACGGTGGGCGAGGCTGCCGACCCGAGCTGCTCGGCCACTTCGGGGTCGATGCTAAAGTGCACATCCTGCGAGTTGTGGACATCCTTGACGGCGCGGATGAACAGCAGAGCATTCCGCAAAATTGTCAGAAAGCGGTTGGTATAAGCGTCAAACGCCAGCTCGGTGTCAGACTCTAGACACGTCGATATCAGGATGGAGGCCATGTCGTAATAGAGGACGAGCATCTGGTAGGCGACGCGGGCAAGAAGGTCGACATCTGGTCGAGAATACAGACTGATTCTCGAAACACGGTACGTCGAGTGCCATGCATCCAAGGCGCCAATAAGACGAGCCCGTTCACGGCCTAATGCAGTCATAGTCTCGGCTCCCGGCGACGGTAGTGGTGAAGATGTCGACGAAGAAGACGCTGAGCTCGTATCAAGAGGCAGATGTAATAGTGTGTCATGTGCTTGTCGACTGTGGAAATCTTGGCTCTGCCCCTTAAGCGAGAAGACTTCGTAGACCAGCTCGTCGAGTATGTTTCTTGCCTGACTGACCGACGCAAAAGTAATTGGAAGCGTCAGCAAATGATGGTCGGGCGAGAAGAAGTACTGTGGTGCTGTGGGCAGCATTGGCCCGGCATATCCATGCCCAAACTGTGCCGCCAGCAGGTTCATTCGCGCAAAGGCCTCGAGTAGCCACTTGTCCATAGACTCCATATTGTCTCGCGGATAGTAGCGGTCTCTGACCAGACGAAACGAGTTCAACGCAGGTGACGATGGAGACCGGTTCTTCTTGGAGCCTGCGTAGAGATCGTCGAGCAATCGTACACCGTTCTTGAGATGAGTGCTGCCCGTCTGGAACCGGCCACGCATAAACTCGAGGCATGTAAACAGCATACACGCCACAAGCATAATGCGTGTCGAAGTGATGTCATGAGAAGCACTTGGTACCCCGAAAACATCCCGTGTCGACGGTGAGGCCATCAAGTGATGGATCGCCTTGTTGTACTGCCGCAGAGTGAACTCTTCGCTGCACGATTCTGCCGCAATGAGGCGCTCGCCGTCGCTTCTTCCCATGCCTTCGCCGCCTCCAACTCGACGGTGTACTGTGCTCAGGGCAAGGGCGGCGTGCAGGACGGCCGGCTCTTCCAGACTGGCGCGGATTACCAGCACGTCCCAAAAGGCCATTGAAAACGCACCCCGCAACTTGATCGCCGTCCGCCAGCGGAACCAGTCGAGCCAGTTGCACTCTTGGGAGCTTAATGGAGCAGTGGTGCCGTTCAAAACTTGCGGTGGAATCGTTTGCCACGGTGGAGACTGTGTGGACTGCCGTTGTCGCCGGGCCATTGCCATCATGAGGGCTGCCGGCGTGACCGCCGAGGCGGATGCCGAGCCCGGAGCTGCATCCCTGTTCCCGCCGCCCCAGATGCCGTAACCTTCACAAGTCCGGCCAGTGGACACGCATCGTGAACAAGCCGGACGGCCTTCATCGCACTTGACCTTTCGTAGTCTTTTGGGAGAGGTACACAGAATGAGGAATCAGCCAAGACTGTGTAGATAGAAGGGTGCCACTCTGAGTGTGGGGTAAATGGCTTACTTGCACGTTCGGCAGCCTGTCTTGACCTTGGCCCTGGGCCGTGCAGGGGTCTGGCGTTTGCCGCTCTTTGTGACGGCAGCACTGCCGGAAGGCTGCAGCAATCGTTTCGAAGGTCCGCTTTTGGTGATATCCATTGTTTGGTTGCTTTCTGTGTCTTGTACTTCTTCATGCATGTTGCGTTGTTTTTGGGGAGTCAATCGTGAAAGAAGACAAAGTGATTGGAATTTGGCCCCGGCCATATGCAGTATCTCCGCCGAATCCTACAAAAATGGGGTAAGCTTCTGGAAACAAATACGGACTCAACAGCCGAGACAGATTGCAAAGAAGAAGAAAACAGAAAGTTAACGAGTAAATCGTACCTTGATCTGGTTAAAATGTCAACATCTCCAAGTAACGAGCTGTCAGTATTGACATCTTTTGGGTCACCAAATGTGGTTGCAAAAGAAGGTGTAAGACGGTACGGAAGGAGGAAGAAGACAAGCGCAGGGCTCCATTGTGCAGTAAGCAAGCTATGCTTCGAATCGAGATCTTGTCGTGGTTATCATCTTATGGTTCACCGAAGGGTATCGAGAGACTGGATTGAGTCTTGTTGATTGCGGTTTTCAGCATTATGGATGGGGTACCGAAAGCTCGTGGTTCGTGAAATAGAGCGGCATGCTAATGCACTTTGTGCATCATCGAAGTAAAATCCCCACGCATTGTATGAGATGGCTTGGCGGGACACGGCTCGTTGAATAATGTATTCATGTCTTGCATTGGAGAAGAAGAAAACAGTTGCACAAGAAGCTCAATGGGAATCAATTCAGGGGCTACGATGCAATATTAAGACTAACTTGAGCAGCTTCCCCCAGAACAGAAAGAGCAATATACTCACGGCAAGAGCATCAATAACGACTTGAATGCACCTTCCACTTACACCGAAATTCTAGGTTATTCTTGCCATTCTGGGTTGGGGAAGGAGGCCTTCATGGCAGGTTCAACAATGCGAACATCTTATTGAGGAAACTCCTCTCAACGGTTGGAGTACACGTGACCGCGTCTTGAAGCTCCATCTGCTCGCTCCTGATTCGTGGGGGAGGCTCCCAAGCTGAGAAATAAAGAGAAGGAGCCCCACAAAAAAAGCTGGGACCTCAATCTAAAAAAAAAAAAAAAAAAAAAGGGAAAGAGGACGAGAAACAGACTCAGAATGACTGGGGCAGAACGCCAGGGAAAGTCCGATGCAAACAGCAGCAGCACCTTCGCTCCTCCACTTTCTCGTCGTCTCCTCTTTCGCCTTCTCTCGGATTCTCCTCAACCTCTCCCCTCGACGACATCCGCCCCAGCAGCAGCTTGCGTTTGTCTGGCCCAGCTACCGACATTCGCATTCCCTCCGATCCGTTTACGACTCCTTTTTCGTTTGCAACAATCCACGTTCGCTGTCTTTTCGCACTGGAAGAGACGGCTGCTGTGTGGTCGGCTTTTTTTACATCTCGTTTGCATCTTTATTTGCATCATCATCATTCCTCTCCTTTTTGACATCTCCATCCCTCCAATCCACCTCACCTTTTTGCCAGCCGCATCTTCTGCCTGGCGACCGCTCCTTTTTTTTTTTTTTTCCATTTCCGCCTTTAACTTTACACATCTCTTCTGTCACTCCTTTACCACTCCCCTTTCTGTTCAAGAAGCTCTTTTTGCTCGGTAGGTAAAGCTCCAATTCCCTGCCCCCAAACTTCACCTTGTCGCGATTCCACTCCGATACTTCGGCATACCTTATTATTTTGCATTTTTCGCGCATTCCATCCCATCTTGTCGCCTTTTGACACTCCTCTGCCGCCTCATACTCTGCCCAATCTCAACAAGGCACACCTTCAAAAGGATCGGCGTCGCTGGCCGATGGCAGCCTATTGACACCAGGGAGACTGAGACCAGCTCCCGTTGATGGGAAGAGACGGCGTGGAACACCTGTCGTCACACTTTTGGCTCTGTGCATTTGAGCCTCACATCACCACTGCATTATAGCTGTTTCGTGTCCGGAGCCGACTTACTAACTCCGATGTCTTAGCAGGTCATCCAAGGCTACGACGCGCTTCCGTATCGATACCACGATATCTCGTTCTTATCTCGAAATTTCGACATCTCGACGCCGGACCCGATAACGGACCAATCAATGACCCCGTCTACCCCGACACCCGCTTAACCACCTTGCCTGCCTCGACGCTGTTTTCACCATGCCGCCCACGGCCAACAAGCCGCCGCCTCCCCAAACGGCTGGCCGGCCAAAGAATGCCCGCGCCGCTGTCGTTCCTGTGATCCCCTTGCCCATGGTCCAGAAGCAGCAGCTCCAGAGACAGCAGAAGCAGGAGGAGCAGGAGCGCCTGAAGCGGCAGCAGGAAGAGCTCGTCAAGAAGAAGCAGGAGGAGAAGCTGGCCAAGGAGATTGAGCTGAAGAAGCAGCAGGATAAGGAGAAGAAGGAAAAGGAAGCGAAAGAGAAAGCAGAGAAAGCAAAGAAGGAGAAGGCAGAGAAGGAGGCACAGAAGCAGAAGGAGAACAAGCCGACACAGGAGGCTGCGGCCGGGCTGGAAAAGGATACCGACTCGCTCAACGGCGACAACAACCACAAGACTGCCGAGCCCGCTGCTACCACTTCGACGCCTGCCGACAAGCCCTCCGAAGGCGCCTTCAACTCGACACCCCAGACCGTGGTCGCATCCACATCAGTGTCTTCTCCCACCACAACCAAGACCCCTCAGTCGTCGACAAATACCACCCTGGCCGACCCGACTGCCGCCCCCTTTGTTCCTCCTACCACCACCACCACAGACAGACACTCGTCGGCCAGCGGCGCGGTCGTCAGCGGTTCGTCCAAGCCTCATATCCCACAGGGCCCGGCTTCCGCTGGCCTGCCGCCCAACGCCCATGCCGTGCCGGACTTTGTCTTCCCTCCGCACTCGCGCAGCGGATCTGCAGCCAGGCACCGGGGACCGCCGAGACAGTCGGTCAACCCCCAGCTCCCGCCTCACCCGCAGCATCCTCTCCACCCTCAGCACCATCAGCATCCCGGATTCCACCAACCCCACCTGAGCGCCGGTAGCATCACGTTCGGTGCCTTCCACGATTCCAACAATGTGTCTCCCGTCCCAACTGGCCATGGCCCGCTGCCTCCTCCGCCTGGCCTGATTGGCGGTCCCCAGTTTGTGCCATACAACATGCCGAACATGGGCCCCCGTGAGTGGCAGGGACCGCCCAGCGCGCCCCATACCGGCGACATCAACGGCTTTGTTCCCTCTTCTGCTGGCTTCAACCCCTCTACCCCTGGTAGCTTCCACGGATCGCACTCGCCCGACAATGCAGCCGACGGACCCGCCTTCCAGCACCAGGGTGGAGCCATCCCTAGTGGCCCCAACGGACACCTGCCTCTTCGCACCAACGATTCCATGTCGTCAATGATGTCGCCGCCCTTCTTCCAGCCTTCTGGCTTCCCGAACGCTGGTCCCCACGAGCGCCCCGGTGGCCGCGACGACATTCCGAGCCATGGCTTCGACTTCCAGTTTGTCCACCACCTGCAGCAGCAGCTCCAGCACAGCTTCGACAACCCCCAGACCTCAGACTGCCACCTGATCCTGCACTTCCCTAAAGCGAACTCGGCCTCCGAATCGAACGGCCCTGAGCAGCAGCAGCAGCAGCAGATCTCGACCATGTTTGCTGGCCACCGCGGCGTCCTCGTCCAGAGCCAGAGCATTGGCCATCTCATCCGCAGCGACGTCGGTACCATGCACTCTGGTCCCTTCAACCAGCCCATCCTGGCTCTGCACATGAAGATCGAGGACCCCTACATCACCATCGATGCTGCCGTGCAGGCTCTGCGTAGCCTCTACGGCCACCCGCTTGCTGATGTTCAGTCGCTCGACAAGGCCCTGGCGAACCTGGCGGCCGGTTTCATCTTCATGCTGGATAGTGTCGAGACTGTTGGTGCTGAGCAGGCTGGTCGCCTGATTGGCTGGGACACGGTCGAGAAGGTTTTGTCATTCGGCCTCAACGGCGCCACATTCCCCAACACTGCCGACGGAAACACCAACCCGAGCGGACCGGCTTATGTGCATGCTGATCTCCGGTATGGTCGCGGTGCCGGTCTCGCTGTCTGCCGCCTCATCAGCCAGGCTGTCGACTTCATCGTGCGCAACTTCCCGACCGATTTCGCTGTCAACGCTGCCGCGGCCAAGTCAACCCTCGCCAAGGCGACGCTCCTCCGTTTCCCACTGGATACCTCCAAGACGACCGACAATGCTGCCTCTGCCAAGAACGATGCTGCCGGCGATGCCAACAAGAACGCTAGTAACGGCACGGCCAACCACCTTCGCTCAGCCGGTTCAGTCAGCCTGCCCATGCGTGCCCACAATGACGCAAGCAATGCCAAGAAGGGCGGCCCGCGCTCGCCCAAGATTGTGTTCGGTGGCTTCGCCGACGAGACTTCGACAAAGGTGGCCCACGGCAGCATCAACGGCGTTCTGAACGCTGCTGATGCCAACCAGACGGACGCAGCTTCCGTTCTGTCACGTATCCTGGTCAACCTGCCGTACGACTACCTCAAGTACGTCCTGTGCCACCCGCAGCTCACTGCCGACTACAGATCCATCACCCGTGCCGTTGTCGAGGAGCGTGAGCATCGCCGTCTAGAAGCCCTCGACGCCATCCACGCCGGCACGATTCTGGGTAGTGCCGAGCAGCGCGACGCCATCCTGGCCCGCCTCCAGCGCCCGACCCCGCCCCAGCACCGCGACCATCCCGTCGCTATTGACGGCTGGGATGTCCTGGGCTGGAAGGAGTTCTGCCACGGCGAGACGGGCCATATTGCGCGGATCTGGGCTCATGCCGATGCATCTCGTTAGGGTGCACGATGCCGTGTGCCCCGAATCCAGCGCCTGAGACTGTCTGATGTGCCCCGCCGTCGCCAGCGCTGAACGGTCCTGTGTGCTTTCATCTTTCATTTTGGTTCTTTTTCGTGTTCTTGATTCCGGCCATCATCAATCATTGTATCACCAAGACAAGTGTCTGTGGTGAAGGGTTCTGTCATTTGTTTCCTTTTTGAGCCGTCATTTCTTGTTCTTGCTTTTTGTGTGCTTTTATTTCCTTTGTCTCTCACAGCATGCGCTGCATTGCCTTTTGGCGTTCGGTCTACCATTATTACCTGTGTGTGTCTTGAAGTCATCTTCTTTTCACTCTTCTTTTTATTACTCGGTTTCATTTTTATGTTCCTTTATTTCCGGTCTCGTCTTCTGATAACGGCACCGTGGTGGGACTGCCCTATCGAAAGACGGACTCGAAAAGGAGAAGCAAAAAAAGCGAAGGATACTGGCCGGCGAGCCAGTCTATGGACAAAAATTATCTGTATTTTAGTATCTCATGAGCGACAACAACCCCAAAGAAGTTTGCGTCATCACAACCAAAAAGAGGAGGGAAAACAAAAAAGGGGAAAAGGAGGGGGATTTGCGGCATACCATTGGCCATCAGCCCTGAGGTCGAAGGATGACGGATGGGCAGGTGGTGATGGTTCCGGCGGAAAAGGGCGAACGGTCCCCGGCGAAGAGGGGGGGGACTGGGGAACGAGGACGACGAGGCTATTTGAGGTGGCCTCTCGCCGTTCCCATCAGTTGATACCCACGAGGATATTGTGTCATGTTTTTATTTCGTTGTTCTTTATTCTATCATTTTAATGTGTTGCTTCTACTCTTCGCCGTTGTCTTTACGTTTATGTTCCTCGGTCACGTCTTCATGTTTATTTCCATTCTTTCCGGTGGCAGCCGAGGGGCCGTATATTCGAGAATAATCGAATCATACGTTGTGCCCCAGTTCGGCCTCAAGAAAGCGATTCAGCCCGATGTTATTTAAGAATGTGTACAAATGCATTAAATTGAAAGCCAATGCGATGTAGGAAAGTGACAAAATGCCACGATATTTTCGTGGTTTGTTGACATCCGGAACGTGAACAGCCGAGTATTTCGACATCGTCTTTTGACGCGATGCGCTTGTGAAATGAGGCTCATGCGAAGGCAGGGTAAAATGCACGAACAATACGCCATATAATAATAGACACAGTAAGAAAACATCGCACGGATGGCCGGCGTTCTTGATGTGAGGGGGGCGAGAGGTCGTGAGTAAGGAAGGGAGAATACTCGGGATCCAGTAAATTGTAACCCTGTCAATAGCGGGAGAACTTGACTGGACTGTGCTGAACTGCATCCACGGATGATTATCGCGAAATGGAATGGACGCCGTTTCCATTCTTATTTCGATTTCGCTGTGCGCCGTCGCTCTCCTCCAGCTTTTCAATCGACAGCTTTTTTTCTTGTGATTCTGCATTCTGCGGAGAAAATATGGAGAAGGTGCCACCGGTGCAGCTTCGTCTGCTGCAGTAATTAAAGTCCCAGCGCAAGCTCGTGAACGTTCCTGACGTTCTCTCCTCGCTGTTCTTGCTGTTTTGGTTGTCAATTGTGCCTGTTGTGCACTGTTTCCTCGAACTTTTGGCAGCAACAGCCGTGCCCACCACCAATTTTGGCACCGCTTTTGACGTGCACAATAAGTGGGCACCTTCCTCAATGAGGCATGGTGGCCTACCAGCCGAGGTGCTTTTGGCTCTGGTCCTGCTGTCTCTCCTCATTCTGCGGGCTGCTCCTCCCTCTTTTGCACTATTTTGCACGGCCATTTGCTCCTTCACTTCCGCTGGCTTACCTGGAGAAATGCAGAAAAAGCACGTGTAATTGCACTAAATCTCCCCCTGGAGCCAACCAAGAAGACCAAAGGGGCCAATCAGGAACGACATCTCCAGGAAAAAGGGGGTCCCGCGATTGCCAAGATGCGAAGTCGAACGCGTCTTTTGGGTGGTTGCTTCCCCATTTTCCATTTCCCGTCACCACTTGGTTCCTTCCCAAGTTTCCCTTCGGCCCTCTCCCTCTTCTCAGCGGCCGTTCCCCCCCTATCGTCAGCATATTACCCTCCCTTTTCGCAGCATTCCAACACGAAGCGAAAAGCGCATTGTTTCTTTGCTCTTTTCTCTTTTTCCCTCCCCTCTTTCATCCCATCCCACCCTCCCAGGTTTTCTCCTCATCTCTTCTTTCTTTCATTCTGACATCACGAGTCGACTCGCGTGCAGCTAGCGAACAACCAACAGCGGCCCAACTTTGGCGTCATTTCGATTGTCACGAGCTTATCTTTTGCGACGACCCAATCTCCACCAGCCTCCTCTTTTTTTTCTTGATCAATTTTTCGACGTTTTTCGACGCACATCAATCGCATCGACGACGACATCAGATTTCATCGCATTGTATCGCATTGTACGACATTCGACGCCAGTTACGACTGCCACATTCAATGGTGACGCCCATCTAGGTCTCCGCCATTGAGACGGCCCAATAATCGCCCAACCTCTACGCTCTTTCGAACCCGATATCACCACCACATCTCGATATCATGGCGTCGTCCTCCTCTGGGGCGACGGCGCCCGGCCGCGCATCGCCCAACGAAGCGATCCTGCGCAATGCCCTCCGCTACACCATCTCGGCGCGTGAATACGCTGCTCTCCACAAATACGTCTTATCGAAATCGAAGCTTGTGCGCAAGCGTGCTCCGACCGTCGAGCAAGTCACGCGCATCATGAACGGCCCCTCGTCGCTGCCGCCGTCCAAAGCGAGCACGCCACGGCCCAGCACGAGCGGCGGCCCTCCGAAGAGCCCGTCCAAGAAGGAAAAGCTGCCGGAACTCACGGACCCGGATTCACAGCGCGCAATCATTGGCGCCGACGACTTTAATGCGCGCGCCGTGCGCCATGCTCTTCGTGTCTTTATGGCCTCGGCCGCTGGTCTCAAGCTCTATGAGGCTGTCCAGCGTCGTCTGTTTGGCAAACCAAGGTATGCCATGCAAAAACATGCTTATCAGTGGCAGTTTTGACTGTCTGCTAACAAGATCAGATCAAAGAAAGAGCCCCTCCACAAATCGCCCACCGTGCGCCTCTCCCTCTCTCTCTCCGCCATCCTCCTCCTCTACCGCCTCCTCTTCCGATTCTTCACACGGCTGCGCACCCACCTGCTGGACCCGGCCGCCCTGCCGTTCCGTGTTCGCAACCCACGCACAGCAGCCGCTCTCACCTCTGCTTACGCGCCAGCAGCAGGTGCTTCTCTAGCGGGTCTCGCGCTCGGCATTGCTCCCGCACAGTTCCGCATGACCCTGGCCGTTATGGCTGTTTGCCGGGCTCTCGAATTTGCGTGGAACGCAGCCGAAGACTCTGGCGCCATCTGGGGCGTCGATATGGTGCCCGTGGCTGTGCGGACGGCCGTCGGCACTGCTGCCAGCGCTGTGTCGTCCGGCGCTGATAAACTCGTTGCCGGCGCCACGGCCGGTGCCAGCGGCATCATGCTGGTGCCCCGCCCGCGTCCCCGGCCATGGTGGTGGGGTTCGTGGATGCTGCAGCCGCTCGCCTTTGGCCAGCTGCTGCATGCGTCTGTCTTCGACCGTGACTGCTTCCCGATGCCGTACGGCAACTTTATCTTTAACAGAACGCTGCCGACAGACACCTACCTGCACGCAGCGCCAACCGACATCCCTGCGGCGATGGCTGCCAACTGGCCCGGCCCCTATCAGGTGCTGGACGCAATGGCGGCCATTGCACGCGCCTACTGGCCGCCGTTCTCGTCGCCAGCCCTCTTCCCGACCAAGGACGTTAGCCAGCTGATGGCACTTCCAGCAGTATCCGGTGCGTCGGCCGCTGCATCCGCGTCGGCAGCGGCAGCCATTGCAGCTGTCACACCCCTTACTAGCCGGGCACACCCACTCATCAAGTCGCTGAGCTGTGCGACGCTCCACCCCGACGACCCGTCCTGCGGCCGGACCTATCTCACCTACTGGCTGCGCGCGTTCCCCGCCTACGCCCGCTTCTTCCTCGTCATCTACACGGCGCTCCAGCTGCCCCGCGCGTCCGCCGTTTACCACGCGCCCGTCCAGGCGATCCAGCGCCTCATTGCCCGCTCCCTGCGGTCCGCGACTTTCCTCACAGGCTCACTCTCGACTGCCTGGGCCTCCATTTGCTTCTTCCAGCAGTGGCTGCCGCGCCGCGTGCTCCCCACACAGCGCTTCTTCTTGAGCGGCTTCATTGCCGGCTTCTGGGCCTGGGTCGAGCGCAAGCACGGCCGCGCCCTCTTCCTGTACTCGGCCCGCGCAAGCCTCGATAGTGTCTGGCGCGTGGGCGTCAAGCGCCGCTGGTGGCGGCCGGCGTCGCAGGGTGCCGACGTCCTCGTGTTTATGGCGTCGCTGCTGTTGGCGGGAGCCGTCTACGAGCGGCAGGCGAGCGCCGTGCGCGAGCCGGCGTGGCGCAAGGGTGTGAGCTGGGTGCGCGGTGAGGGCTGGCGGGACTGGGCCGTTGAGGAGGACGAAGAGGAGGAGGAGGAGGTGAAGGAGGAGTAGGGCGCGTGCGAGTGCGCTCGTCGAACCATGTGATACCGTCTTTTGTGTTTTCGTCTGCCTCTTTCATTTACGTTTCCCTCATTCCTTTTTCCTCCGGGTCTTTTTTTCTTGTCTACTTTTTTTTGTAATCATGCCGGGAACCGCTTGCGGTATGAAAAATACGGCCGAACACCACCAACTGAACGATGCCGGATAACATGTCTATTTCATTTTTGTATATGGAAAACGAGTCTTTTTGTAAAGACTGCTTGTCTAATAAAGAACTTGATCGTGAAACAACCTACATATCGCGTATAACCTCTGAGCTGTGACATTATCGTCCGAAGACATTGCCGATGAGGCTCTCTGGTGGAGATGGTGGGTAGTTAATATCCACAAGGCGGGAGCCGAGCCGCCAGAACCCTATTCTGGAGACTACGAAACAAAATAAGCACTCCATATTGCCGTTCCTTCTTCTCCCAGAGTCCAAAAATCAAGATTGCCTGCTTCCACCTTTCCCCATCTTGGCAGTCACAGTGAAAATGCTTCTCACTTCCTTGAGTGCTGCACATCGCTATTTGATCGTGTTCGATAGGCCCGTGCAATAGAATAGATCTCTCTGTAAGTACACCCTCTTGGCGGTGCTCCACCGTATCGGTGGACGGATTTAATGTCGACATAAGACGAGAAGCAGGCCAGAATGTTTTTTTGGTGACTATTTTGTCATCATGGTCTGCATTCGCAGTCATCCCGTCTTTCTCGTCGTCTCGTGCCTTTTGCGTGCCTTCCGTCGCCCTTTCCTTGTCGAGCCTGGCTGTTCTATTCTTAACAACCAGACGAAAAGAAGTTTGGCCTTGCATCGTCTCTCTGTTCTGTGCCTCAGCCACGATCGATGGACTGTTAACTTTGTGGGTGCCATCAGCAAAAGCAACGCGACAATGGTGCCCAATGATAGCCAGAGACAGCACACAAACCCCAGCCACTTATCACGCTTCCTTGGTGTGTCTGCCTCGAGAATGGTGCTTTTTGGTGTTGTGCTGGGCCTGAGCCCCCCTGCAGAATCCTTCGCTCGGTGTCAAAGTGGGGGCTGATATTGCAAGAGGACCATGAATTTCTCAGATTCTGTTCTCGTCGACTCGAGTTGATGTTTTGAACTTCGTGACTGTTCAGGAATCAGATCTGCGAGGAAGTTCACACATCTCATCCTGCAGTGACTCTCATCTCCGTCTTCTCTCGTTGTTCTGTTTCATTTTGGCCTCTTGTCGTGGCCACGCCGAAAATGCGGCCATCAAAGTGGCCGACATCGAGCCGGAGTTGGGAGAACTCCGCGCTTGTTTGGCTTTCAAAGAGAGCGTGTTTTCCAATAGATCGTGACCGCAAACTATCCCAAGACCCGGCTCTCGGGTCCAGGCCACACCCAGCTCGGCCTCCAACAAGCCACAGCGGCAAGACGCGCTTCCGAGATGGCTGCTTTTGACGAACGTCATGAAAGATGCGTCTGCTAGCTCGTAGACCGTTCTCCTTTTGACTTAGTTGCGGCGTCTATGAGGCTTGTCCCATCCCGCAGAAGCTAAACGTTAAATCGCTTCAAATTCTGCAGGCGAGGAGGAAGGTAAGGGGACAGTTCCTCCCCCAAAAATACGTGACTAAATAGGTCTTCCATCATCTTGGGGCGGTGCGTGTCACATCTGGTGGTCTGTCTTTGAGACGTCAAAGATTTTGGCTCAAGAACTTTTGGCTCGAGAACTGCGCCAAGACCGGAAGTTATGCTTGCAAAGTTGACTGCAACTTCACTCGGCCAAAGATGCCCATTGTTCTCTTTCTTTCTTACCACTCGAGGTTGCCGTCTTTTCCCTCTTTTCCTGGTCCAAATTTCTGAAAATCTGAAAATGGGCAGGGGTTGACACAATGAGTTATGGAAGACGTTCCTTCGAGCGACCCCTGCACTCTATTAGCTTTCTCAGTCTGTCTCATCATTCCCCAAACAGAGCCCCCTTTTTTTTTCTTTTTTTTTTTCTTTTGCCCTTTTGTGTGGCTCGATGCACCCTCGAAAGAAGCGTTGCAGAGGAAGAGCCGCCTTTTCTTTGCCCGTTTTGACAATGATTGTCTATTGTTCAGTGACAAAAACCGTCGAACAGGGGGCTGACAGCGAGTATTGCCGGGGACGAGGATGCAGATATCGTCTATGGCCCTCCTACCACTACAGAATCATCTCCCTTGGACCCCCAGTGTGAAGAGACAGAAAATAAGGATTAAGCCCTAGCCTTACCAGGTCGCTTGCACATTGGGCCCCGCGACCCGTCCACTCGCCTCTCATGTTCCCGGTTCACAGCCGTTGTAGTAAACATCTCTCTTCTCTCCCTCTTTCTCTCCCGTCTTATTTTCTCTTTTATTTTTTTGTCTTTCATTTTCCCTTTCCTTCCTTCTGTCTCTCGTTGACTGTCTTCCATCATCCCCCGCCACAAGATCGGCATCGCATCGCGGCCAGACCATCTCGACTCTGTTCTCTCCATTGTGAGAAACAGACGAGTGTCTCCTACTTCTTGGAACTTTCCGACACAACATATTAGTAACACACGCCGCTTTGTCATCCGGCACTCACCAAGACTCACGATGCGGTCAACATCATCGTCAACATCGCCGGCGTTCCTTGCCGGCGTCGCCCTCCTGCTCTTCTCTCAGTATCTCCCATCCGCCACCGCAACTTGCTACTATCCCAACGGTGGCACCGCCAACGACGTGCCTTGCAACAGCGAGACTGACGAGTCGACGTGCTGTGGTACCGGCTATGCGTGCTTCGGTATCAGCTCACAGTATTATCTCTGCAAGGCCACTGGCGAAGAGATCCAGAAATCGGGTGCCAGTCTATACGTCCGCGGCTCCTGTACCGACAAGTCCTGGCGCAGCGGCAACTGCCCCAGTGTCTGCGTGGATCCGGACCGGGACGATGTTTCGGGCGGCAACGGCGTCGCAAAGTGCCCCAACGCGGACACGGAGTTCTATTGCATCAGTTCCGGCGTGGGCGTGTCCAACTGCAGCACTGGCTACCAGCTGATTGACTTTGCAGGTAAGTTGTCACCCTCTTTCGGTCGAGTCGTCTGGTATCGTGACATGTTAGCTAACTCTCCTAGCAACACCCACTGTGTTGACCACAATTGGCGTCATCCCATCATCCACCTCCAAGTCGTCCTCCTCGTCATCATCTTCATCTTCGTCGTCCTCATCCACCACAAGCAGTGCCTCGACGACAGGTTCCGGCACAAAAGCCACGGGCAGCGGCGCCGACAACGCGTCGCCAACTGGCTCGACGACGGCCACGGCAGACTCGGGCGGCCTCAACCACAGCGCCAAGGTCGCCATCGGTGTTGGTGTCTCTCTCGGTATCGTGTTCGGCCTCGGCGCCGGCGCGCTCGGTCTCTACTTCTTCTTCCGCTACCGCAACAAGAAGAAGGCTGAGCAAGCTGCTGCTGCTGCTGCCGCTGGAGGCGCTGGCGGTCCCGGCGGTACTTATCCCGACATGGCCAACGCGCCCGCCGGCTATGCACCCGCACCCAACTATGGCGGGCACTATGCAGCCTCGGGCCTGGCACCGCCAAGCAGCACGTCGCCGCAAGCACCGTCAGAACTGTACGATGCACCGTACAACGCCAGCCACAAGGACAACTCCAACACGTCGTACTCGGGCAGCCCGCCACCGCCGCACCAGCCTGTCGTGGGCGAGATGCCGGCCTCGGAGTCGCGGTACGAGATGGCATGATCTGGTCGGGTCGTTTTTCATTGGTGAAGAAAAGGATTTCGTAGGAGGACTTTGTGGATAATTCTATTTTTTTCTTCAACGAGGGGAAGGCGCTGTGCCCCTTTTTTTACCCGTCTATCCCCATGATCTCTATGCTGGCAAGAGCGAACTGCGCTGCACTTTCCTCCCTCTGCTGTTCCTTTCTCGTTTAATTTTATTCCCCTTTGATGCTTAATAGCACATATAGCGATAGCGCCGTCCTTTTCCATATCCCTTTTAGCTTTTCAGCAAATCGAGAATTACAAAGTATTCAGCATCAAAATCTCCAAATACACATAATACGGGCCGGGTCCTTACAACAGGAACTGGCTAGAGGGGCTAGCCTCACATACAAAGATAACGCTAAATTTTTCATCAAATACGAGACCATCCGATATGGTGTAATGGTCAACATCCGACGCTCTCACCGTCGAGCTCGGGGTTCGATTCCCCGTATCGGAGTTAAAAGCTTTATTTTTTCCCTTCTTTTTTTTTTGTTCACAATTTACGTAGTAGGCATTCATGTCTTCGCGATTTGCGCTTTCAACTTCCTTTTCTTCTTTTTTTTTTTTTTTTTTTTTTTTTTTTTTTTTTTTTTTTTTTTTTTTTTTTTTGTTTTGTTTTTTTTTTTTTTTAAAAAAAATTTAAAAAAAAAAAAAT
>WNYE01000091.1:0-86556 GCA_021396245.1 Sporothrix humicola | reverse complement strand
TTTTTTTTCCTGATTTTTTTTTTTTTTTCCCTTTGACACCGTCTCCCGGTTTCCCCCTTTGTGTTTCGTTCCTTATTTTTTTTTTTTTTTTTTTTTTTTTTTTTTTTTTTTTTTCTCTTGAGGTTAGTGTTTCACGTTTGCTCATTTGGCGGTCGATAAAAAAAATGTTAAAAGATAAAATCATTTTGATTTTATTTTTCTTTCCAAATTTCTAATTGTTGGATCGAAAAATGAAGTCTACAAAAAAAAGAAATTTGTTGCCAGCTACAGGGTTCGAACCTGTGAATCTCTCGATAATGGTGTACTAAGTATTGCCCAAAGGGGAAACTTAAGACCACCGCCTTAACCACTCGGCCAAACTGGCAGGATACAAATAATTTTGGCGGAGTTTAGCACTTATTAAGGCCCAAGTAGCGACCCGCATTCATTTCGCCCTCTCGTCCCTGCTTCGGGCCAGCCCTTAGCGCCTTCCCTGTGTTAGTCCCCACCAAGCATCCCAAAACTACCAGAAGAGGTAAAATCAAAACACAAGTCACTCGACCCGTGACAAAGCCACATTTTGCAGTGGCCAAACGCATTCACTCACGAGCCTCCCCCACAGTCATGATTGCGTAGTTTCGCGTTTTGAAAATATATAAACGCAATGTGCTGCATTTAGGAGCATGCATCTCTTAATATTCTTCTCCATCAAGGCCTTGGCTTGCAAACGATCTTCGCTTCGATAGAGACAGCCAGAATCTGCAACCAGAATCCAAATCATCGACAAAAACGATCGTGAAAATGTCGAGTTCTTCCGACAGCTCGTCGAGCTCAACTTCGACATCATCGTCCAGCTACTCAAGCTCGGCGACTTCGTTCTCGTCGACCTCCTCGACGCCGGTGGTGATTCCGGCTTTTATTTATTCGACTTCCACGACCGAGCCACCCTCCTTGCATCGTTCCAAAAACAGCAGCAGCAGCTTGTCGCTCCGGGACTTGTACAACCAGCAGTAAGAAATGATGTAGGGCAAAATTTCTGAGGTAGTCTGCTGTCTTGCACTCTGTAGTGTGAATTAGTTCGTATGCTCTGCGTTGTCTTGCGATGTCCTTCAGCATGAAATCTCTTCAAAATTAAGATACATTATTCCATGAATAATTCCTTATCCTACTGACCTATGACCTTGATCAGATTCCCAGTGGGTTAAAGAATTTAGCTCAGATTTATGTAATTTTGATATTTGGCGTCTGATTTTTCTTTTTCTTTTTCTAGAAATTAGTTTGTGCTGTGTTTTTTAGTCTAAAAAAAAGATAAAAAAAGGCAAAAATACAACATACACCAAAAACACAACAATTACACACTTTCATTATGCCAGCGAGTAGGAGTAATGTTTAAACTGTCCTCAATAATAGGAATGTGCATTACTGAGATTACTAAAGTGTCATGATGAAGCGCTAGGGACGCCTCGATACTAGCAATACGGCGATGCGGAAAATTGCGGCAGAGTCAGAGGGCCATCTCATCATGTGCCCACCAGACATAAGTAAGCATATTTTCAGTCGTCTATTTAGGGCCTGGCATTCCCACCATTTTTCTGGACTCCTTCCATTCTGTTCTTCTCCCTAACACAAATTTTTTCGTCACGAAATTTTCTCCGCACACAAAACGCACGCTTCGAAACGATGACAAAAGTCCAGCTCTTCACATCCTTCTCAGACAACGATATTCTTCGCTATTTCAATGTGAACTTCAGAAAACTGTCTACAGTATCAATTTCCCGTCGTCCTTTATCTTGATACCATCGCCAACATGAGTTTCAAAAAGTTCAAGCCCGAGTGGGAAGGGAGCAACGCTCCACTTTGGAATAACCAGTACCCAGACTGGGAAACGCTGGTATCAAACCACACGCCATACACTGCGTATGTGGGAATCGACTTTGAAGGCTACACTCCTCCAAAGGAAAAGCGTGGCGAGAACCATCACAAGCTTTACGACGTGTCAGAGATGGGCATCGCCATTATCCCACCGCCCGTTCTGCAAAAGCGACAACCAGTCGAATCAAGCCAGCCGCTCTATGGAGACAAATCAGACACCAAGAGCAACGGACCTGGTTACAACCCGGCTGCATTCCCAGTTCCTTCCCTGGACCTCAAAACGCTCCTGCAAGACACTGCAATCGAGAGCTACACGTTCCGTTTGCACGAGCGTGGGCCGCTCGCCCAAGAAAAGGAGAAAACAGCTCTCTTCAAGACTGCGTACTTTGACGAGAACGAGCTTGATGGCAAGCTGGAATCTTTCTTGGCGTCCGTCCATGAGCGCTTCAACACCGAATACGCAGAGATGGCCGAGACTGAGGCGCCAGGATGCGTCACGGTTGAATCACCGATCCGGTTGGTACTGGTTGCATATTCGATAGCTATGGAATGCCAAATACTCTGTTCAGCGCTCCCACTATCGCTCTACTCTGGCCATCTCTATGCCGTGTGCGATCTCGCCGGGCTCACCAAGAGGGCTATTGGTCACACGAATACCCTCATGTGCATTCTCAAGTCGCTGGGATACCCGTACGGGCCCTTGGTCAAAAGAAGTCTTAACAAAACTCACCGTGCGGGAAACGATGCTATTCGCACGTTGGTGGTTCTGCTGCACATTTTGCACTTCACCCAAGCGACTGGCATCATTCCACCTCGTATGAAAATACAGACACGGGGTCTGTATTTTGATCACAACGGCAAACCGATTCGTTGTGAGGAAACCACATGCGGCGGAAATTGTATCATTGGGCCGATGACTAGCAGCAGCAATGAGAAGGGACATCTTCACCCCTTTCAGCATGGCATGCGCCGCACATCTGACCATGCGACGTCTGAGACCAGAACGAGCCGCCCAGAGCCCTACGAGGACTTTCCTTTCACGGCAAGAATACGTACCAAACGTAGTAAACCATTAACATTAGTGATTGGAGGCTATGGAACTGCCCACGACATGTTTGAAACATACAACCCAGTTAGTATTGTCTATAAGGGGAATTACAAGGCGGCTTGGATCTGCTTTTCGGATCAGGAGACCCTCGATCGCTTTGTTCTTGAAATCCACAACAAGGAGCATATTGGCGTCGTCTGGGATGCAAAAGCGCTTTCTCCACTGGATGTCAAACCTCCCAGACCGCCTACAAAAGCCGAAAAGATGGAACTGAAGCGCGCTTTGAGGGAGCAGACACGGGGTGCTATACAGGCAGAGCGCCAGGCATTTAGGGAGACGATTCGGTTGTATGATACATCTGATTCGGATAGCACTAGTGATGGCTGTGAAGGCGAGGGCTTTTCTTTCGGGATTGGAATGGTGGGTATTGAGAGTGAATGGTAGTGATCTAGAATTGTTAGCTTGAACTGAATGAACATTATCATCTTCCCATAACTGCACAGATCACACAAACAAATAATACCACACTTGCGCAGTGTACTGTTATCTTGTAAATATTTGGTGGGCTCACCTTAAGTCCGAAAAAATTGACCATCCACATCGCCGCCCCAAGCACCAGAATCTCTGCCCTCGACCTCACCGTACTCACCTCACGATGCCGGTCGCACCTTCCTCATCGGCATCGACACCACAACCACCCCACCTTCCGCTTTTACATCTCTTCAAATCCACAGAGAGAGCAGTACTTAAGACAGATTCGATGCAAAGTTTCCCAACAAAACAACTTGGCCTCCGTGGTCGTGTTGGTAAACAGGTCCGGCGCTGTAGTGGTGAATAGGCCTGGGTTGGAACCCGCGTGAGAGTTGTTGGTGACTTCACAGGTGCCTTCGGGCTAGGGGGTTCGACTCCCCCCCGGACCGTCTTTTTTGCACTCTTCATATCTCTTTTGTATTTTTTGGCCGCGTGCAGGACATTGCCATGGTCCTGGCATCTGGTCTACAGATTTTTAAAGCTTGGTGGTGATGGTCAATGTTTTGTCTTGGATTTTGCCCATTCTCCGTCGCGTTTTCTATGTAAAGCCAGCGCAATTTATTGCTTTCTTCGTCTTGCTTCTCCTGGCTGCATCAATTTTTGCCCACGTTTTGCTGTCGCGAAAGCTGCATGGTTGCCGAAAGCCACGACCTGATCCACTGTGTGTCGATTTACTTTCTTTGCGACACCGCACGCTGTCAAGTGATAAATCCATTTTTAAATTCAGATTTCTGCCAGGAGACGAAGCCAGAAGAGAAACTGGCGATGCACGCGTGTTGAGTCGAGGAAGTCGCGATAGCTAGTTCGTACCAAAAAGGGCAGTCGCGACTTCCTGATGTGGAAATGTTCACCACGACTAAGCCACGCCCAGTTCTTCGGCGCCACAATCTTTGAGATCTTAGCCTAAAGATAACCAAGTGGTTTGAAATGATATTTGGACATTGTTGATGCCAAGAGCAGTACGAGGCTGATTTCTACGAGTTGATTGTTTACTTTGCCCCTTTATTCTTTCGTGACTTTGATGCCCCACTTTCTGACCCACCGCGGGTGTGTCTCAGTTGCGGAATAAAATAGAGTATTTAAGTAGTACGACTATCTACTTGGGATGGAAGACGTATTGACCTCAATGTGAGTGTCATTGTGCGTGTCATTGTGCTATTAGTTTTACTTTTTCTTTGGCGGGCACTTTGTCAATGTAGGAAGTCATCAAAGAGATGTTGTCCATCACGAAGCTGCTTGCCTGGGGAAACGCCATAATAATTTATCATTTAAGTTCCCTGAGGTGCACACTTGAAAAAATATATAAATATGTCTACTCCAGCTTCGTCGAATTCTTCATCGTCAAGGAGACACGCATTCAAGCAGACGAACCAAGAAGCTACATTACAGCAAAACCCTCTCCACAACAAAGCACATTCGCAGACATCAAAATGCCTTCAACAGCCTCATCGACAGCAGGAACGGGGCAAAGAAAGAGCGGAAACGACGTGTCGGCTAACAATTTCGAAAATGAGCACCCAAAGGGAAAGGGCCCGAATAAATAAAGAAGAGAATAGGCAGTGCGTGCCACGAGTTCTTCAACCACAGTACGATAGGTGACATACAATGAAGCATTTTGGAAAAAGATGTTTCACAGGAAATGATGAATGGACAGTCGATTTGTCTGATCTAGATGCTGGTTATTCACTTCAAAATGCAGGAAAATGAAGCAGAGTGAGCATGAGTAAGGAGGGTTCTGAGACGAAGAGGTCAGTCGGGTTTTGAGTGTATGCAAGACGTGGATTTTTTCAATAGCAAAATATGTTGTTTCAACGACCAAATATGATATTGCCCTTGCGTAGACATGAAGTGACGTTAAAGTGAGGCCAGACCGAACGATGCGAGGCTGAGCCGCCAAGACAGGGGAAGAAAAAGGACTGGGGGAATTGGTGGGGAGAGAAACGGCCCCACTTTTCTGGACGGCCTCACCTACAGGGAATTTTAGTGGACTCAGTGGTAGATTTTTCGGAGCTTTACGCGGTAGATCCACTGTAGCTCACAGCCAATGCCGCCGCCATGCATTCTTAGTGCCTCCTGCCATGTGTGAGTCTTGATCCATTCACTCACCAGCGGAGCCAGAGGCCGACTGGCTGTTATTAACTGCAGTTTGGCCTCAACCCTGTCACAGCCGCAAGTGAGTCAAGTGGGCAATTTACTGTTGATGAATCGACCAGAACGCAACTGGAAAGGGGACCAGAAGTGTATATATGAAGAGGCTGTTCCATGCCTTGGTCTTGCGGTTTTTCTTCTCTCTCATCTCTCTTTTTTATTCTTCATCTCTCGTCACCATCCCCCTCACACTCAACTTTGATCAACACTATCAAAGACACTCACCACTTCCCCAAAGACACTAAACGGAATCGTTGACTCTTTTTCTGTTTACCTTTGTCTTATTTCTCCATACTTTTCTCCCATCAACTTCTCGCTACCTTCCCCCTTTCCAAAATGGCGACTTCCACCACCACCAACAACAAGAGCCCGGCCACCGCCCTCTACCGTGGCCGGCTGATGCGGGACATCAACGAGCTCTGCAAGCCGCCCTGCTACCCCAACATGAAGCTGCACCCGCCGACCGACAACGCTGACGGCAAGATGGGCCATGCCTGTCTGCTGCTAACCACCCAGGTCTACGGCAACGTTCCGCTGCACTTGACGGTCGAGTTCCCCGATGACTACCCGGTCCGGCCTCCGCGCATCAGCATGGACACGCCCGGTGTGACGCACCCCAACATCTTTGGCCGGTACATTTGCGCGTCGATCCTCAACACAACGGAAGGCTACACGTCGGCGTACACGCTCAAGTCGGTGGCGATCCAGCTGTTGTCCTTCTTCTCGAGCGACTCGATTGAGCAGCACGGCGGCTACGTGGTGAAGCTGGACCGGTACCACAAGGACCTGGAGACGAAGGAGATGCGCAAGTACGTCTGCACGCGGTGCCACTACGACACGCACGACCAGCGATCGATGCTGCGGGCGGCCGGTATCAATCTCAGCAAAATGGACGCCGCCGCCGTCAAGGCTAAGAACAAGACGGTCGTGGGTGCCTACTTTGCGGACGAAGACGAGGAGGAGGCAATGCGGAAGACGAAGAAGACCAAAATGGCCGCCTCGAAGCCCGAGTCCAAGGACAAAAAGGATGGCGGTGCTCTCTCTGCCCTGGGCGGCCGACCGATCGACATTCTGACCGACGATGTTCTTCTGCTGATCCTGCAGAAGCTCGATGACACGGCCCTCGCCCGGTTCGCGTCGGCGTCGAAGCGTGTCAAGGAGCTGGTCGAGCACTACGACGTGCTGCGGCAGCGCGAGTTGCAGTGCTTCTGCCTCAAGACGTCGTACATGACGAGCGACCTGGGCGTGGGCGTGTCGACGCGTAACCGCAGCACGTACAAGAAGATCACCGAGTCCGAGTTTGACCTGCTGTCGCGCGAGGCGTTTGCCACCCTCAACGTGCGCCGGTCCGTCCAGAGCATCGAGTTCCACCACTGGCTCCCGGTGCCTCTGTCGCGGCGGCACTGGCTGCGGGTGCGCAACGACGTCGTGGTGGCGCTGGTGGCCATTGGCAAGGACGTGCAGCCCTACAAGAAGCCGTACTACCAGTCCGAGGTCGAGGAGGCGAACCAGCACAAGCAGGGCGGGCTCTCAAAGAAGCAGGTCGCGGATCTGCGGGTGCCGTCGACGGTGAAGCCGACAGCGGAGGGCCTGACGCAGGCGACCGAGGAGCTGCTGTCGTTCATGACGCAGATCGTGGTGCGGCTCAACGAGGACGTCGACAAGCTGAGCTCCAAGAGCAGCAGCTGGGACGGGTACGGCTACGACGACTGGTCGGGCTACCCGCTGCTGGACACCAAGAGCTCGCTGCGGTTTGCGTCGGAAAAGGCCATTGAGTCGTACTTCCATCTGTTCCACCTGCTTGTCTGTCTGGCCGCCGAGCACCCGCAGGTCGCCCACCACGCCAACCGCCGGCTGCGGTCCTTCTATGTCGACAACAAGAGGGGCAAGGACGACTGCCCGAACCTGGGAATGCTGCTGGTGGCGCTGCTGATTGCGGACGATGCGGTCATTGGCGTGGATAAGGAGGCCGAAGCTGAAGCTGAAGCTGCGGAGGGCGGAGGCGGTGGCCCCGGCACGCGCGAGCACCTGGCAAAGGCCATCATCACGGAAGCCATTACGCGCAACGTGGTCTGGCTGCTCGACACCAAGGGCGCCGGCCGTGCCGAACTTGTCTACCTCGAGGCCGACGACACGGTCAGCCCATACCGTCTGCACCACACCTTTGTCGGCAGCCAGACGTCGTACCGCCTGCTCATGTTCATGGAGCTGTTCCGCAAGACGGCGCGCCCGGCCGGCCAGACTCTCGAGCAGGTGCGGGATGGGCTGTACCGACGTCACGGTGCTCCGCCTCCTGGTGCTGCGGCTCATTTGGCTGCTGAAGTCCGCCGTCTCCAGACCATCAAGGAGTGGCCCGACTTTATGCAGGCCATGGGCGTGCGCGTGCCGTCGCAGACCAACTTTTGCAACGTCCTGCGCAAGGCCGTGCGCGACAGCATGGCTCGTGGCTACTCGAGCTGGGGTCTGACGGCGCGCGAGGCCCTCAGTCTGCGCCACTTCCACGAGACCGCCTTCAAGGAGGGCGACAAGTGGAAGGCGCCTGAGATCCCTCGGCTGGAGGACAGCGAGGGTGCAGGTTCAGGTCGCGGCGGACGTGGTGGTCGCGGACGGGGCAGTTATCGTGGCCGTGATCGTGGTCGTGCTAAGTTCGCCGCCAGCAAACCTCTGTCTGAGCGGCTCGACTATGCACTGAAGGACATGGCCACGGTGCGGTTCGGCCACGGGGGTCCTAAGCGGTCCTCGATGTCCTCCGCGGAGCGCGAGGCGCCCGAGTATGTGAAGTGGCGGATCGATAGAAGGGAGGTGTCCTTCTTCCCCGACAACGCTGCCAAGCGGGCTGGTCGGAAGGGGCGGCAGTAGGGGGCAACTGGTGAGCTGGAGAAGAGCTAGTGCTGGTAGAGTGTATTTTTAGCAACAAAATTGATACCCACGATACTATACATACATGATCGAGAACTTGATTTGCTCGTGGTGATGATGCTCCACTGACAAGAGGCCTCAAGAGTGTTTGAGAAACCGTAGTTTCCTCTTTAGCCGGTCTCAACAGCCCCCACTGTGTCGCTTGCTCTTTCCTCGACTGGACACAGCACGGCTCCTTCCTACGTTAGACGTCCTGAAATACTGCCTTCTTTCACCGCCCCTCGTCTGCCTCCTTTTCTCTCCATCTCCCTCTTTGTCGTTAGCTCTAAATAGATTCCAAAACACGCATTCAGCGCAGCCCATCGTCGTCATTGTCCACCTGGACCTTCTCCTGACGGTTCTCCGTCCCCTGTGCTGGTGGGCCACCTCGGAAACTCTCGACACTGATTGGCCAGAATGAGCATGTAAGTGCGCACAGGGGCCAGTCGACCCACCGTACAGGGCGCTATGCAGCCTAACGGCAGTTACCGATGTTTGCCTTTCCAGAAGGGTGCCAGGCTCGGATTTATGAGGTTTTGATTGGCCGAGACATGTTACTGGCCCTTTGAAGCCCACATAGGCCACGATGAAGCTCATGCACGAGAGCTCTCCAGACCGTCGACAAGATCCAAACTCCGCCGAACGGGAAGAAATAGACAAAGAATCGGGATAAGATGGCTCTCCGGGGTGACAAAATTGTCCGGCGGACCGTCGTCGAAGAGATATAAAGAGTTGGTGAGAAGCTCATATCTGTGCAGCTTGTCTCCATCGACATTATGTTGACATTTCTCAGACGAGCTACCTTTAATCCTTCCAGAAAAATCCCTCTTAAACGATCTCTTTCACCCACCTTCAAAATGTCAGAGTACGCAACCAAGGCCGCTGGCGTCACCTTTGACCCTGCCACCGACATCCCCTCGCTGGCCGGCAAGACCATCTTGATCACCGGCACCAACAGTGGTCTTGGCAAGGCGAGTGCTCTGGCTCTGGCCCAGCACGGCCCTGCCCAGCTTTGGATGACGGCTAGAGACTCGGCCAAGGGCCATGAGGCACTCGAGGACGTCAAGAAGGCCGTTCCCGGCGTCAATGTCTCCTTCCAGGAGCTCGACCTGAGCTCGTTTGAGAAAGTCAAGGCGGCAGCCGCTGCTGTTAAGGCGTCCACCAGCAAGCTGGACATTCTCATGCTGAATGCGGGGTGTAAGTTACCCACCCCAAGTATTATTAAGACATAACCTCTGCTGACTTCTGTAGTGATGGGCTGTGCCCCTCGCCTGACACCCGATGGGTTCGAGGTCCAGATGGCCACGAACCACCTGGGCCACGTCCTGCTCCTCAAGCTGCTCGAGCCCATCCTGGCCCCCGATGCCCGCATCGTCAGCCTGTCCTCGTCCGCTTGGAAGCACTCCCCGCCGGGCAAGAAGATCGACTTTGACACGCTCAAGACCGCCTCCAATGACGCCGTCCCGCCCGTCATGCGCTACGTCCAGAGCAAGATTGCCAACCTGCTGTACGCCCAGCAGTATGCCAAGAAGGGCGTCAAGAACGGCCAGGTGATCGTGTCCATCAATCCCGGCGAGGTCAACACGAACCTGTTTAAGCGCGAGCCCGGCGATGAGCACATGAAGCGGCTGCAGACCGAGGTCGTGCCCAAGGTCGCGGGGCCCATTGCCGACGGCGTCAAGAACCAGCTCTGGGCGGCCACGACGGACGCTGGCAATCTGACGAACGGCGCCCACTATGCGCCCATCGGCGTCGAGGAGAAGTGGGGCATTGCCGACGACGAGGAGCTGGCCGAGCAGCTCTGGGCTTGGACGGAAGAGGTTCTGGCCGGGCAGGTGTAAGTCATGGCAAGCCATACAATTTTGGTGCCCTGTAGGGCTTAGCTTGCAATTGGAGATTTATTTCGAATATTTTCTTGCTATTTGCAATTCGGTCTAGAGACATCTTATTTATGTCGTCTGTGTGACCTGTTTCTCTACAGTGATATTTTTATGACACAAACACCCCCTCCCCGCACCATCTTGCTCGGATAATTTCCTCTCTTTCGTTGTTCGTTGGCTCTGAATGGTTATTTATCCGCTGTCTTACTGTTGCTTGACAATTAGCATCTTCGCCCTGCATTAGGTGGTGAAAAGGTCCCACATAAGCTCCAGCGAATGAGTGTTGATAGATATCCACATACGGCGCCGTTTGATTCGCAGGCCGTTGCTGCAAAGGCCGATCGGAGGTCGTTTGTGCCGATGCCAACCGGAAACACGGCAGAGATCGGAGGTCGAAGAGTCACATTCAACAACAATGTGCTCAAAGTATCAATTGGTTTCAACATGTTTTGTGTCATTGATTGATGTACAGAAGTACCTCACGGAGCATCGGCCCCGACGAACCTGGCATCTACACAACTACGAGTACCTGATTGTCCATCCATAAACAGCGAGAGAAAGTCGTGTACGTCAATTGAAGGACACCCAATCGCATCCGAGAGCATCCGTATTTCGCAATTCCGAGACCGGGCATGGAGCTTACAGCCAAGAAGTTGCACGGGATGACTTAATCGACAACCCCTCCCCACCCTCCATTTCATTTCTTAGTGAGGGGTTTGTTTGTATAAGAAAGGGACCTCTGCTCATCTTTGCTTTCTTCGTCTCTCTCCTCTTTCTACCCTTCCTTTCTCATCGACAGATTTCTGCAACATCCTCGACAAACCTATCACCAAAAAAATCAAATACAGCTTTTCAGCTCACAACGTGTCAATTCACAGTAACATCATCCCTCTCAACTCACTTACCTCTATGAAAAGAAATACTAACCAGTTTACATCACCCAGACATCACGTAGGGATCTCCGACCCATTCCATCTGCACTCTCTTTCTTCACCAGAGAAGCTGCCGTGACCTTGTCGTCGCTACAATGCGTCCAATCAAGATGATCTTTATGCAACGGGTAACTGTATGAATAAAGCATTATGCATGAGCCGGTGCCTGCTGTTTGTTTGGAAGAGTGACTGCGAACAAGTGGAATCTCCCCAAACAAACAGTATGGCTGAGATTATACGGCCGTAACTTGATCTGGATAATACCAGCGAAAGGATCATGACTGCTTCCCCCCTTCCCCAGCGTGCGAATGTATTTTTTTCTTGCATGTGGATGCCCCTCCTAACACGTCTAGGCCCATTACAACAATGGCTCCCAGCGCAGTTTCCCTTGAGTCCGGCTCGCCGGTCAGTGCTTTTGCCACTCCGGTCAAGACTCTCATCAAGAACGGTAATGATGCCAACACCACCCCGGCCCTTGCCGACAAGCCTCTCAGCGACGAGGTCAAGGCGCTGATGGGCCACTGGGACGATAACTTTTCGTTTGCGCCCATCCGCGAGAGCCAAGTCTCGCGCGCCATGACGCGCCGCTACTTTGCCGACCTCGACGAGTACGCCGAGTCGGACATTGTCATTGTCGGCGCCGGCTCGTGCGGCCTCAGCGCGGCCTACACGCTGGGCAAGCTGCGCCCAGACCTGCGCATTGCTCTGGTGGAAGCCGGCGTCGCCCCTGGTGGCGGTGCCTGGCTCGGCGGCCAGCTCTTCTCGGCCATGGTCATGCGCAAGCCCGCCGATGTCTTCCTCAGAGAAGTGGGCGTGCCGTATGACGACGAGGGCGACTTTGTCGTGGTCAAGCACGCCAGCCTGTTTACGTCGACGGTGCTGTCGCACGTCCTGCGCTTCCCCAACATCAAGCTGTTCAACGCGACGGCCGTCGAGGATCTGATTACGCGGCCGGCGGTCGATGGCGACGCCTCGTCTGGCGTGAGAATCGCCGGCGTCGTCACCAACTGGACGCTCGTCTCCCTCCACCACGACGACCAGTCCTGCATGGACCCCAACACGATCAATGCCCCCGTCGTGATCTCGACGACTGGTCACGACGGCCCCATGGGCGCCTTCTCGGTCAAGCGACTCGTGAGCATGCAGCGCATCGAGAAGCTCGGCGGAATGCGCGGCCTCGACATGCAGCTGGCCGAGGACGCCATTGTCAAGAACACGCGCGAGATCGTGCCCGGCCTGATTGTCGGCGGCATGGAGCTGTCCGAGGTCGACGGCGCCAACCGCATGGGCCCGACCTTTGGCGCCATGGCCCTGAGCGGTGTCAAGGCGGCCGAGGAGGCGCTGCGCGTGTTTGACCTGCGCAAGAAACAGAATGAGCAGTAGATGTCAGGATGCGTAGCATCCAGCACTGGCTCTTCCATTGACCAATTTACGGAACATAATTTCAACACGCAAGGCGTCTCTCAACAGGCGGCCTGAAGGACCAGAGGCAGTAACGTTCTCTTTGAACTTTTAATCGGTCCATTACATTCATTTTCAGATAAATAAATCCAGATTGCCACTCTTTTCATCATAGTTCGCCTCTCTTTATGCCATGTGGAAATCCATCGTCATTTTGGCGACGATGCTTGGAATCAAATCAATGCAGCAGCCAAAAATGATTGCTCGTTCCGCGCTGTTGTCCCGCGTCGTTTTCCCGTGTTCTGTTCCTGGTTCTTTCTTGTCTGCGTCTGTGTACATTTTACCAGAAACGGGAATGCCCAGCCATCCTTGCCGGACGGGCGGTGCAAAGAACGCCAAAGAGGGCATAATGGCATTGCGCCGTGCTGCATTTATCCATAGTGCGCACTTTTTGGTATCTGCACACAAATGCTCCCGGGCCATCCTTCCCGACAGATGTGAGCGCATTGCTTTTACTGTTATATGATTTGACGATTCACTTATACCACGGGCAATCAGTGGCAATCAACGAGGATCCCTGATGTTCATAAACAAGACTGGCAGGACAGGCCGCTTCCGGGCCTATCACAGCTGCTCAATTACAATCGAGACGGAACAGCATGTCGATGCAGACGGGAGCTTTGTTGACAGTGATATAATTCTTGACAAATTCAGGGGAATATGACGACAAGATAGATTAAGGAACGTGCGTGAGCTCGACGGCCACTTTATTGCAAGGTGAGCACATATTTCACAGGTTCTTTAAAAGAGCTCTTCCCATCAAGCTTCCTTTCGATTTATTCCTGTCTTTCAATTTACAGTCTTTCTTCATTCCATCCCTGTACCAACACTTCCTCTTTTTCGAATATTTGTATTATTTAGTCATTTCTGTCCAACAGCCAACATGATCTTCTCACAAAAGTCTGCCATTGTGGCAGCCCTGGCCACCGCCGCCGTCGCCCAAGACCTCCCTCCTCTTTCACCGTCAACCTTCACCGACCAGGCGACTGGCATCAACTTTTCGACGTGGGCCACTCCCGGTGTTGACGGCCAGGGCGCGTTCAGCTTTGGCTTTGTCCTTCCCGAAGATGCCCTCAAGAAGGATGCGACTGAGTACATTGGCCGTTTGGTAGGTCCCTCCCCTTCAAGTAAATGATAACAACGTCCACTAACAACTCAGCAATGCCAAACGACCAACGCATCCGTGGCTGGCTGGTGCGGCATCGCCCACGGCGGCCACATGCCGTCGGACCTGCTGCTGATGGCCTGGCCGTATAATGGCCACGTCTTCACGTCTTTCCGCTATGTCGCGGACTACTTTTTGCCCGGCCAGTTTGGCGGCGACAACGGCACCAACGGCACGTCGGCGGCCTTCCCCGCGCCCGTCTTGACAGTCATCAACTCGACGGTCGGCGCCACCAGCTTCGAGGTGATCTACCGGTGCCAGAACTGCTGGTCGTGGCAGCAGGGCGACTACAACGAGACGGTGCACACGGCGCTGCAGCCCGGCGATGCGGAGAGCGTGCTGGTTCTGGGCTACGCGCAGGCCACAAAGGGCCCGACGAACCCGTCGTGCACCGGCAACGGACTCAACTTTGGCTTCCACGACAATGGGTATGCGCAGTGGGGCGCGCCTGTGAGCAATGCGACACGCTCTAGTGCACAGTACACGGCCTGGACGAAGCTGGCCACACAGGCACCCAACCAGGGAGCGAGCAATGCCACGGCGGCCAGCTGCCAGGCAAAACCTGCACCGTCGGCATCGCCATCGTCAGCACCAGCGCGCCGGGCCGTCAACATCGAGTGGTAGAGGAAGACACGCGTGTGAATGTTTCGTTAGAGTAAATGTCCAATCTGTTATCCAAAATAAATATCATACAATGTTTTATCGTCCTTTGATCTCCATTCCAATATTCTTGCATAATCCATCTTATGTCCACAGACCCCAGTTGGAGTCCACGAGGGGCAGCTGCTCGCGGATCTTGTCGAGCGCGCCGCCGCCAAAGACGTGGTAGTCCATAGGGCCCTCGACTTCGGGGAAGTAGCCGAGCTCGCACGACGAGAACGACACCTTCGGCTGCTTCTTGTAGAACGCGTCAAACCGCGGCGACAGCGCGTCCTGCAGGCTCTGGACATCGCCCTTGGGGTGGATCTGGCGCCAGGGCTCGACACAGGTGACGCCCTTGCACGACTTCATGACGAGCACAAGAGCATCCAGGCGATCCACGACCGTCTCCAGATCGCGGCCAAGCAGCGTGGCGGCGGGCAGGCTCCCTCTCGTCCTCGCCGAGCGCTCACCGCCCAACAGATTGTCCATCTGCCACGGGTCGGTGCGCATGTTGTACAGCTGTTTCTCGTGCGTGCACCACACGGCATAGTACAGCGAGTAGTCGGCACACTCGAGCCGCAGGCCCTTGTACGTGCTGTTGGGGTGCGCCTCGGCCGGGCCGTCAATGAACCCGTACTTGCCGCTGTAGCCGTACTTGCCCTCGGGGATGGCGTAGCCCCAGAACTCGGTGCCGACATGCTCGGGGCCGGTATTGACAGCCTCCAGCACGGCCATGGCGCGGCCGTCAAAGTCGGGGCGCGGCGGGTTGCCGGCGAGCTGCATGACGGTGGGCGCAATGTCGGTGTGCGAGCTCACGACGGCGTCCTTGACAAAGTCGCGGGGCACGCCGGGACCGCGGACCACCATGGGGACGTTGATGTCCGTCTCGAAACTGCACTCCTTGCCCGGGTGGAGGCGGTGCTGCGAGATGTGGTAGCCGTTGTCGGTCGTGTACAAGAAGTAGGTATTATCCAGCTGGCCGGCGGCCTCGACACGCGCCACCATCTCGCCGACCATCTCGTCAACGGACTGCAGCGACCGGAGACGCTGGCGCTGGTACTCGTCGTTGTAGGCAATGACTGTATCGTTCAGGCGGGGCTGCCGCAGAATCCAGCTGGCCCCCGACGGCTCCTCCGGGTTAAAGTTGGGCGTGCGAGGGATCTGGTAGTCGGGGAAGAGGTGCTGATGACGCTCGGCCGAGGCAGGCGGGCCGGCCTCCATTGTCGGGTACAGGACGACCTGCGCATGTGGCGCGATCGGGGCGGCCACAAGGAAAAAGGGCTTGTCGTCGACTGCACCCAGAGCCTCATCCAAAAACTCGTAGGCACGCGCCGCCGTAAAGTCGGGCGAGTACTGCCCCAAGAACGTCTGCGGTTTCGCGCCATTGTGCGTCGTCGTAAAGTTCCAGTATTGGTACGTCGACGGGTCCAGCACAAAGTCGCTGCCAGTGAAGCCACGCACAAAGGGGTCGGCGTAGTTGTCCACCGTGTGGTGGTTGAACAGCTTGCCCGAATAGTAGGTGTTGTAGCCCGATTCTTGCATCCACAGCGCCAGGTGGTTGTCGTTGTAGCCCTCGGTGACGAACTTGGGGTAGCCTCCAAACGGCGGGATCACGTCGGTGACGTTGGTGTTGTGGGCCATTTGGCCCGTCCATAAGTTGACGCGGCTCGGGCAGCAGATGGCCACGGTACAATAATGCTTCGTGAACGTGGTGCCCTCGCGCATGAGGTGCTTCTGGACTAGCGGCATGTGGTCGAGCGAGTTCATGTGGGTGTCCTGGTCGTCGGTGAGGACGAGGATGATGTTTGGCCGAGAGGCAGCAGCCACGCCCGTCGAGAGCGAGAGGCCGGCCAGAGCAGCCAAAGAAGTGGTGGCTTGAAGACGCATGGTGATGTTGGGTGGGGAAGGAGTAAGATGCAACGAGCTGACTTGTTTGACGACGACAGCTTGTCATCTTTTTATGTCAAGATGCAAGAGACCTTGAGAGAGAACACGACTTAAGACGACCGACTACGGCCTACCTCGACAGACACAGCTACAGCGTCAATGGAGACAAAGCATTGGAGAGAGCTTGGCGTCGGCGTCTTCAGTCTCCGTGGCCGTGGAGAGGGCATAGAAGAGAGCAGAGTCTCCACTGGAGAAAAGGACAAGAGAGGTCGGCATGGTCAATGCCAGTAACGACACTCATCGCGCAAATGGTGCAAGAGTTCAGAGGAAAAGAGACGTCTATGGGACCACGTTGGCGACGTCGACAGAGGCAAAAGAGACGAAACAAACGACAAAACAGGTTAGCTGGGAGTTAGAGAGAGTGTGTAGACAGGATAGGAGAAGGAAATAAAAGACGAGGTCTTTGTCGACTGACTCGACTAGTGTTGTCCCTCAAATCCAAGCTACTTTCTGAGTGCAAGGGCCGGCGACGTGAGTGTCGAGTCATGCTAGTGTGAGGGGAAGTCGGTCGACGGCACAGAGTTGGGCAGAGGGAAACAGAGGAAAAGATCATGGGAGTTTCTGTGCAAGTCTGCGTGAAAGGATCGAGTCGTGCGCCAAGACTTGGTGAGTTAAGCTTGACGACTAGATTTAGCGTTCCTAGCGGGCTGTGAGCAAGCTTAGCGTGTATTTGGTGGCAGTTGGCTCCTGTACCAAGGCGTGCTACAGGGCTTGTTTGGGGAATGGCGACATCGACTCGTGCGGGGCATCTTGTTGTCCACTCTTTTCTCCACGAGGAAGTGTTTTCCCATCTCAGATCCGACGAATCGAAGACGACGAAGAAGATGCAGAGCACGAGGACCCTTGGCCATCCATCCATTTCCACGTTGGACTCCTTGATCTCCGGATCTCTTTTGACCCTCCTCAGAGCCAAGCTTCAAGTCATGCATCAAGTCATGCTGGCCAGTTCTGACGGGATCGGCCAAGACCACCAAGACTTGAATCGTCACTTGAGAGTCAGAGTCAAGAGACAAAAGTTGTCACTCAAAAATCAACTCGGGGTAGGACCGTGGGAATACGTGGGGGAACAGGGCAAAAGAGTCGCGTGGGCAATGTTGTACGGCATGCAGAGGGGCATACGGTGACACAATGCATGTAAGGTGAGGGAACCAGTGGAAAAGGAAGGTCGAAGGAAAGGGAAGAAAAGACCGAAAGAAAATGGTGCAGAGTGAATGACTGCAGAAAGACACTAAAGTGGTGCATGAATAGTGTGGAATTTGGCAGTTTTTGTGTGCATTTTTGCAGTGGTTCTTCTTTGATGCAATTGGCGCCATTGGTTGCGTGCTCGCGCCATCGTGCAAGCCGGGCCAGGGCTTGCGACGTCGTGTTGCGAATTGGGGGCAGCGATGTCGAATTGGGGGTGGGAGCGCAGACAAGTAAGAGGTAAAAGAAAAGTAATCGTGAGGAAAGGAGGAAAAGAGGATGAGAAGATGCAAAATTATTTTTGACTCTCCAAAAGGTTGGAAAAGGGGCAAATCGAGAACAAAACAATTTTTAGGAAAGAACGTTTGCCGGCAAGAACGACCGAGAGTCATGATCTTTTAAAACGGCAAGAGCGACTGCCCACCTTCCGATAACCGATAAGACATACAGGATATCACGACATTCCTTGATTCTCGCTCGAAATGGACGACGCGCTCCATATCCGCCCCGTCAAGACGGACGGCCGCTCGAGCGCGTCGGCGTCGACGTCGTCGCGGGCGGCGGCCAACTTGAGCATGGAGCGCCTGTACCGCAAACGGGCGATTGACCGCGAAAACCAGCGGGTCCTGCGCCAAAAGAACAAGGCCAGACTCGCCGAGCTCGAAGAACAGGTGCGCAACCTGACGGAACAGCTGGCCCAGGCCGAGGCCGACAAGGCGCAGGCGGCGGCGCGGACGCAGACGTCGTCGACATCGCTGGATGGCATTATTGCGTCGCTGCGGTCGCTGCAAGTATCGCTGGCCGTCGCAACAGCAGAATCGTCGACGGGGGGCAGTGTTGAGGGCGGAAGCTCGCCGGGATCGTCGTCTTCGCCCTTAACAACGACGGCATCACCCGTGTCGACAAATGTGGCGGCACGGACGACATCGGCATCGTCGCTATCGCCATCGCCAGCCGCAATCCATCCCGATGCGAAGGAACAGCATCAATCACATTCGGGACAAGCAGTCGACCAGCCAATGGGCGGGACTCAACCCTATGCAGGCGATACGGTAACTTTGAACCTCGACAATCTTGATTTCTGGGGATCAGGAGCGTCCGTGACGGTGCCAGTCGACGACAGCATTCCCTTTCAAAATAGTGACTGTAAGTGGCGTCTTTTTTCGGGTTATAATTCGTTCGTTGCTAACAAACAGTCTCTCTCGACATTGACCTGTTGACACGCAGCCCGCCATTGTTTTCGGGCGATTTGCCAAATAGTCAACAACCAAACCAGCCTCAGGGCCAGCGTCCGAGTCAATATCACCAACAACATCCTCAAAATCAAAATACCCAACCTCACACCCAACATCCAACCACTCCGACTCAACTACATCCTCATCTCTACCCGCAAATCCCTCCACAACAACTCCCATCGCTGTCCGCCGATCCGCAGCTCGGCTACCCGTTTGCACAAGGCTATGTCCACCGCAATCCACCAGGCAGCATCGACTTTGCCGCGCCGTCACCGCCTGCTCCATCGGCTGCCGGCGACAGTTTCCGACGCAATCCACATGACGACACCGGCGCGGTGTACCTGGCGCGAGTGGAGGCGAACAGGCTGAGAGATGCATCTCCAGTGTGGGCAGTCACGCCGCCGTATGTGCCGCCAACATCGAATGTGGACGAATTGATCATCAATCTAGTCTACAAGCGGAGACGAGGCCAGGCACTTGCCGGAGCAGCCAGATCGGGATCGACGGCGACGACAACATCAGCAGCGTCTGCTGTCTCTGCATCCACTACAACAAGTGCCACCACAGCGACTACATCTACGTCGACAACGCCGTCGGCCACGACATCTGCTTCGCCATCCGACGAGTTCACCCATGCCCACTTCCCGTCGGTCAACTCTCTCCTCAACCCTGTTCTGTACGAACCCAACAGGCCGGTCGCCTCCACAATTGCCCGCCATGTCGCAGGCACGATCATGGTCTACACGACTCCCGAGAAGACGGCTCTCCTCTACATGATGTGCATCTATATCCGGTGGCTGATTGCCCCGACGCGCGAGCACTACGACGCCATCCCCGAGTTCTTCCGCCCGACGGGCGCCCAGCTGGTCGTCCCCCATCCATTCTGGATCGACACGCTGGGTTGGCCGCGCGTGCGCGAACGTCTCGTGTCGCATCTCGACCACACGCGCTATCGCGACTTTGCCAGCATCATTGTCAAGTCGTTCAGCATTAGCTGGCCCCACCATGCTTTGGAGGGAATCCTGGAAGCCAGTCCCGAGCCGACGGCCGACGGCAAGACGACCAACTATGTCATGACCAAGGCGTTCATCCAGCACGTGCGCGAGCCAAAGAACTGGACGGTCGGCCCAGAGCTGGTGGAGGCGTTTCCCTTTTTGGACGGAGCCGTCAATGTAAGAGGAAGACCGCCGGTGTCCTTTTAAGATGGCGAGGGGGGTTGAAGTTTATGAATTTATGAGGCGTTGCTGTTTCCCATTTGTTATCATTTATCGTACCCAGAACGAACCTATACATGTCTGTAGGCAACTCGCTTTCTATTACTTACTCTCTACGTTAATGAATCCTGGTCACTTTTACCAATTGCATTTTTTAAATATTATTGGAAATATTTTGTTAATTTAATTACGGAATCTCGAGTGCATCTTCCTAAAAGAAAAAAAGAAAAAAAAGGGACAGAGAATTCAATAAATATGTTAAATTATGAAAATGGGGTTTTAAAGAAAGGCTCTCTCAATTATGTTTTAGGAATATCTAGTCATAGATAACAGAACTTTTATATAGCTATTTCACTTTTAAAGAACATACCCCACTTCTCTTCCACACACATATCTTGCCATCTCCACTAAAACCTCCTCTCCCTAATCATCAGACTCAGCACCAGACTCACTGCACAGGCCAGCAGAGCCAGCGCAAAGTTACTCCGGAATCCGGCGACATAGGCACTCACGATGCCGTCTCGCAGTCTGCCGGTCAGCGATGTAATGTAGCCGACATCGGCCAGGGCGTTGGCGACGACGTCGGGCCGGTCCGGCAAGTTGGCATTGGCGATGCGGGCGGTGACGGCGTGGATGACGCTGCTGGCGAGCGTGACGCCGAGCAGCGAGCCAAAGTTACCACTCAAAAACAAACCACCGCCGGCAATGGCGAGTTCCTCGTCCGAGGTGCTGGCGGTGATGGCCATGAACGTCGCGGCGTGGATAATGCCGGTGCCCATTCCGCCGGGGAAGATGTACAAGGACTCCTGCCAGGAAGTATTGCCGGTCCAGCGGATTGTCGTAAGCAAGTGGCAGAGGCCGGCCACGATAGTGCCGACGACGGTGGGCCGTTTGTAGCGGGCGAACTTTTGGATATAGTGGCCGGTGGCTAGACCGCCGACGGTGTTGCCGACGACGGCGGGCACGAGATAAAGACCGGCAGCAGAGGGCGAGGCGGCCGGGACGTGTGTGACCTGGACATAGAGCGGGACGCCGTACATCATGAGGGTTTGGGCGATATTCTGGAGGAACAGAATGAGATATGGAAGGACGACATCGCGGCGGGCCAGGAGTGGCAGTGGGAAAATGGGTTCTTTGGCGACGCGCAGCTCGACAAAACAGAAGAGACCAGCGAGGATTTGAGAGGCGGCAAACAGGGACAGAATCAGAGGATGTGTCCACGGAAGCTGGCTGCCGCCCATGCTGAGAGGGAGCAGGAAAGTGACAATGGTGGCGCACATGAGCGCAGCGCCCAGAAAGTCGATGCGTCGGAGACGGCTCCCAGATGTTGCAGGTTCTTCACCTTCCACGGTGGGAAACTCCTTGTGAGGCACATCGAGGCGCCAGCCGACCAAAACAATGGCCAAGACGGTCACCGGCACCTGGGCCAGAAACGACCACCGCCAACCCACTGTCCCGGCCAGCCAGCCACCCAGCGGACCACCACAGCTGCGGCCCAGCGTCGTCACCAGGTTGACATAGCTCCGGTAGGCGGCGACTTCGCGTTTCGGGACCATGTCGGCAATCAAAAAGGAAACGACCGAAGTCATGCCCGAGCCGCCACAGCCGCTGACGAGACGGCCAAGAATGACGGTAGCCATATCGTTGGAAACGCCGCAAAGCAAGCATCCAGATGCAAAGAGGACGTAGGCAGCCAACAACAATGTCTTTCTTCCATATAGATTGCTCAGTTTGCCGTAGAGAGGCTGCGATCCGCACATGGCCAGCATATATGCCGTCAACAGCCATGAGGCGCTGCCTAGGCTGTGAAACTCGGACGAAATCGTACCGTATGTGGCAAGCACAAGAGAAGTGTCGGCATTCGCTGCAAAGACACCGACCAGAAGGAGTGCCAGAATTCCAGCAAATCCGGCCGGCCGGACCTTGTCGTCATCGCCTGTTGGTGGCGAGGCAACACCACCGGCCTCGGTGTCTTCGCTGTCACTGTCATCCTCCAAATGTTCCTGTTCGACAATGGCTGCTCCGCTGTTTGGGTCTTGTGTTGGGTCGCCTAGCAAAGGAGTTCGTTCGTTGGCATTTTGGTGGTGTCTTGACGCGGCGCGTTCCGAGACTGTGACAACGGGAGACTTCTTCATGTTGGAGGGTAGGGCTGTTGAGGACTTGGCGTGCTGTTCAAATGGAGTGAAGTGGTCGAGTGGCATGGACTTGTCGTGATGTGAATATAAGATATTATAGTGGTGAGGATAGGCACGATGTACATGTGAAAGAGGTCTTCATAAAAGATGTGCCCAGGTGTGTGGAGAAGACAGAGATCGTCGTCGGTAGAATTTTGGACAAAGGTCCGATGCTGTCGACGGAGAGTCGGTGCCGTTCACATCAGCGTGTCGTATCCTACTCCAGACTAATGATGCTGCGAATAATCATCGAGGCGAGGAGGTGAGGAGAACCCTGGATCTGGATGTCAACGTTGAATCATTGGTTTCTCTCACCACCCATGCCTACAATGTCGCCATCAATGCACGACTCGAACGTCTCGGTATTCGATTTCCCCGTTGATACCTTTTTTATTTGATTTATAATTTATTTGTTCATATTGTTGCAAGTTGACCCTCCTTCATGATTCCGTCACTTTGCCAATTAATGGCAACATCGACACGTTCTCCACGCCCACGGTCCGAGAGTCATTAGTTTGGGTCTGTCTAGTCGTGCAGCTGTTGACAGGGTCTCCAATGCCATGTTTTCTGTTGAATCATTGCGTTTTTGTTAACTTTCGTTGGCCGTTTTCTGCAACCTCGTGGTCCTCTTTCGTTCTTTCCCAACTAGTCGACGTCGTGTTAGTGTGCCGCGCTAGCATGACTCGACACTTTTGGCGGTATTTGGGAAAGAGCGACTCTGCGTCTGCTAGGGCCTGTCGTGCCTGCCACAGAAGGCGGCGCTAGTCCGACAGTGCATCCAACGCGCTAAAACCCCTCTTGAGGACCAAACATTTTCATCTTCGTTTCTCCCCTTTTGCCTCACCATCCACACAGCATCCACGACCCACGGCACCCACAACTGCCACGCACGACTCGACGATAGGGACCACCTCCTCTCGCGGCGACGCAGGATGGAGGGCAATCGTTAGGCGGTCCACTTGACGTCCCTGGCGTGTCTTTTGCAGGCTGTTTATGGCACTTTGAGGACAGCACGCAAGACTGGCCTCGAGTGACGAGATTCCGTTCATACGAATCTGAAGAAAAGAGAGACGTCGACAGCGAAGGCGTGATCGATGTGGAGGACATGTTGCGAAAAGAAAAGATAGAAAGACGTCTTTAAAAGTAAATAAAGACAGAAGACAAGACGGCACCGATAACCACAGCAAAGACGGCAGAGAAGAGAAGAAAACGACTGAAGACGAAAGACAACAGACAGCTTACAGCTCGCCACTCACACCCTTACCTGCAGTCCTCCACCTCCGCGCCCCACATCCCACAGGGCACCACTGGCTCTCGTTTGCATTTCCCGTTTTGTTATTTGTTGCCTCCCGAGAAAGCTGGGGAAATCTGGGGGAAGAAGGGAAGAAAGGACACTACGACGTCACCTTTGCTTGTCTTTTTATCCTTTTTTTTGGCGTCAAAGTCTGGGGAAAGGAAATATTGTCCGGGTGAGGTTCAACTGTCGACTAAGGAGTGAGAGCACTGGCGCGTCATTAGTTGCAAAAGGTCGACGAATAGAAGAAAGTATGGAGAAGACGAGTCCAGACTGAAAGGACAAAAAAGACAAGGACAGACAAGACTTGACTGGCCTGCCACACCTTTCCCCAGACGCAGAGGCCAATACCAAGACTCCCACACTCCAGACTGCACACTTACACGACTCTCCATCCCAGGGAGGAAATACACAAACGGAGGGTGCTCATTGACATCCAACCATCACAAGGTACGTTGTATAAAAATACTGTCAAGGCCCATCTCCATCTCCATCTCGATCGCCAGACCCATTACCCCAGACTCTTCTCCAGACTTGTCTGCAGTCTCCGTCTGTTCTTTTCTTCATCTCTTCATTTTTATACTTGCCTTACTTTTCTTGTTTTCATTTCTTTTCTCTCCCCTCCTTCTTTTGCCTGCTAACCTGGCAGACGAGAAGACCATGGGCCAGCAGGTCGAGTACGCCGTGGAAGCGGCCACGACCGAGTTCAACGTGTCCAGCGCGGCCATTGGCACGGACAACTTGCCGCCGGGCTACTTTTGGAGCCTGCGGTTTATCGCGACGGTGCTGGCCGTGACGCTGATGAATGTCAGTCTGTACGTCGGCTACGTTCTGCCGATTAACGTTCTGAGCATCATCAACGAGGATATTGGCCCCAGCCCCAATATTGTGCTGGTGCCCATCATCAAGACTCTGGGCCAGGGCGTTGTCGTACTTCTGGTCGGCCGCCTCGGCGACATCTTTGGTCGTCGCTGGTTTGTCATTGGCGGCCAGACGGCCGGCGTCATCGGCTCGATTATGGCGGCGACATCAAGCAACATCAACACGCTGATGGGCTCGACGGCGTTCATTGGCGTTGCGGGTGCCGTGCAGCTCAGCTTCTCGATTGTCCTGCAGGAGCTTGTGCCCTACAAGCACCGCGGCTATGCCATGGCGGCGCAGTTTATCCTGTCGTTCCCCTTTGGCTGTTTCGGCCCTGTGATGGCCCGCAGTCTTGTCGTGCACACGGAGCTCGCCTGGCGCTGGTGCTACTACATCAACCTGATCACCTGCGGACTGTCGGTCGTTCTGTTCTTTATCTTCTATCACCCGCCCAGCTATGGTCTGCTGCACCAGGGCGCCTCGCTCCGTCGCGAGCTTCGCCGTCTCGATTACATCGGAGTGCTTCTCTATGTCGGCGGCCTCCTGATGCTCATGCTCGGCATCACTTGGGGCGGCAGCGTCCACCCTTGGTCGTCGTCCTATGTCATCGGCACCATCGCCGGTGGACTTGCCACGATTATCATCTTCGCCGTCTTTGAGACCTGGCATCCGTTTGCCGACGTCCACGCTCTGGTGCCCGTCCAGATCCTCAAGAACCGCAACTACATTGCCCTGCTCGCCTCGACGTCTGTGGCGACCATGATCTACACGTCGATGAACGTCCTGTGGCCCAAGCTCGTGCAGGTCCTATTTACAACCGACGTCTTGAAGATCGGCTGGTACTCCATCGCCCTCGGCGGCTCCGTCGCGGCCGGCCAGATCGTGTCGGGCATCATGGTGCGCCCCTTTGGCAAGCCGCTCAAGCTGCACTGGCAGATCCGCATCGGCGCCGTCGGCATGTGCGCCTTCATGGCCGCCATGGCCTCGATCACAGTCGACCGCGGCGGACTGGCAATTGCCCTGATGGCCCTGTCAGCCTTTTCGCTGGGTTTCGTTGAGCTGCTGGCCATTGTGCTGGTTCCCCTGACGTGCGCCGCCGACGACATCGGCCTCGCCTGCGGTTTCCAGATTTCCTGCCGCAACGTCCTGGGCACCATTGCCACGGCCATCTACTCGACCGTCTACGCCAACCGCAATTTGGTGAACATTCCCCGCCAGGTCCGGGCCGCCGCCGAAGCCGCCGGCCTCGACGCCAGCGCCATCCCCAAGGCCATTGCGGCCGCCGAAAAGGGCACCGCCACTGCCTACGACACGGTCCCCGGCATGACGCCGGCCATCAAGGCCGCCCTGCAGCACGCCACCGCCGTTGCCCAGAGCCAGAGTTTCCGCACAATGTTTTTGATCAGCCTGGCCTTTGGCCTCACGAGCATCATCGCCTCGTTTTTCATTACCGATATGGACCACCTGCTGACGAACCAGGTGTCGCGCAAACTGTTGACGAGCAGCGACGAGAAGCTGGCCAAGCAGGAGGCAAGTGCGGCCGGGGCGAAGGAGATCTAGGAGGATGCGTAGCTGGAAGATATTTTGTGCAAAGATTTTTTTAAAGACAGGCAGATTGAATACGACTGATGAACTTTTGAATACGATATTTTGAAGACAATCTTGATCAACACGCTACTGTAAAGACTACTAAGATGCGCGGGAGATGGACACGATTCTACGATTTACACGTGTCAGATCTATGAACATCATTTTGTAGTGTCGTGGACATCCCTTGCTTTAGATGAAGGAGACAGAAAGTGTAGATTTAGCTTGGTGGAAAGCGAGTCTAATTTCGCCCGTCTTTCACTCTGGATTGAAAACAATGGCGGCAGTAATGTATTTTGTTAAGCGAGGACTTTAAATGTAAGTTGGTCAGTCATTTGGTCTGTCAAATAACCAACCAACGGCGAGCAAAAGAACACTCGTCCAGATGTCACTTTCGTGAGGCATGTTGACATTGGAATGTGGGATCATCTTGTTAGCGCTGAAGTTGAGTGTAATAGCGCTGTAAACTACCGGCAGCCGCTAAGCTACAGCGTCCTCAACGCTAGCACCAACACGAAACGTCAACATCGCGTAACCCCACAGAAATCACAGAAATCACCAACAGCTTTCCTCTGGAATGCATCCAACATTGCGTCCAGCTATGAACGACGCCGCCAAATAGTACCCGCATCATGGGGAGAGTTCAGGTAGCTCGACACGAGGAAGACGCGTGTTATCCCTTGTTGACGTGGGAAGAGTGAGAACAAAAAATACTTTCAAACTTGTACTCTGAGTTTGTACTCACCAAAACGGAAAGAAAACAAACAAACCTGTCTCATCGTGTGTTGACAGTCGATACTCTCTTTTTCTTTCTTTCTCACGTCCTCACGGCTTCTCCCATCCTCTTTTCTCTCACCACACCATGCATCCGTCCTAACGATGCCCTGGCTTGCGTGGTCGCACCTGGAAGCGCCCTCGCCATCGACATCGACATCAACATCACCAAGACCGACGCCGCCAACGGCTGCTCACTGTCATCGACGGCACTTTTCGTCGGTAGCGGATGACAACCGTCTGAGAAGAGTCTCACGACGAGCAGCACCTTCTTCTTCTTCACTGTCACCCCTCTCGCCGCGGTGGTCTGTAGCGGAAGACGAAGACGACGAGATTGATCTTGACGACGTGGACCCCGACGACACCAACGGCACCATACAAAACTCCCCATCCTACCGCAACTCGGTCCTCTCCATGGCGTCCACGTCGACCACCTCGACTCTTCGGCGGTACTGGTCGCCTTCGCCGTCGTCTCCGACATCGTCACCTCGACCGCCGTCACAGTCTCAGTCTCAAATGCCGTCAGAGACACTCCCCAAGTCTCGACCACGGCCCGTCTCCTACTCGTCCTCACCGCCGTACCTCCTTCATGCCCACCCCTCCCGCTCGCCAACACTCACGCCAGGGACGTCCACCGCGCCTTCGTCCTCACCCTCCAGTGCCCAGTCGACAGCTTCGACAGCACCATCGACCGCGCCGTCAACATCGGCAACGTACACACATGACGTGGACAACCGGTACGACACTTTGGTGTATACCCCCCCACCCATCACCAGCGACCATGTCGTGACATACATCCCGGCCCTTGTCGACGGCGCGGGCGGCACTCTCTCCCGCTGGCAGCGCATTCACCAGGCCCCTGCTGCACCCGTAGATGCATACAAGATCAAGCGGATGGGCGCGTCCTCGACTGGCACGGCCCTCACGCCGTACCGCTTGTTGTGGTCGGACCTCAGGTGGCTCGCCGCCAATACTCCCGAGTTGCTCCGTCTTGCTTGGACAAAGGCCAGCACGCCCGTCTGGACTGTGACCCGCCCGCGTGTCTGGTCCCGCCTGCTGACCCTACCCGTCGACGACATTGCTGAGGCAGCGGAGGCAGTCCTCCAGACCGGGCTGGCTGTCGCCGAGCTAGCCATGTTGGCAGCCGCACCCACTCTCTTCCTGTGCCTGCCCGGTGGCCTGTTTCTCGTGTGGCTCATCTTTTGCTTCGCTGCCGTGTACACCGCCGCATGGCCGCTCAATGGTGGAGCACAAGCACGCACGGGGACTGTCTACCGGTCGTGGGCGGATGCTGGCCGTCGCGGCGACCATACTGCCGAAGACGACAACTGCGACAGCGACGATGACTCCGACTCGGACGACGACCGCCCGCGGGAGGAGCACTGGTTCTTTGTCCCCGGTATTGGTGCAACGTCACGGTCACTCGCAAAAACGGGTCCGCGCGTGGCCGCTGTCTTTGGCCGACCGGTCACTCTTCTCCGTCCGGCGTACACGTACGGCGCCGTGGCCGACGCTCTCTTCGTCATGCTGCAACGCCTCCTTCTCCCGTTTTGCGTCCTACCCGCACGGGGTGTCGACAGTGTGTATGCTGAGCTGCGTCGGGCTTTGCTGTCGACGGCCAACCCAAGGCGGTCGCGCGTGGTCGTTCTCGCCCACAACGCAGGCACCACGGTCGTCTCACAAGCACTGGCCCGCATCGCAGGGGACATTCCGTCTGCTCGACTAGCACAGATCGAGGTCTACACATTTGGCTCGCTGGCGCCAGACTTTGTCGTGCCACCCGCGAAGAGTGAGAACATTGACAGCACCTCATCCTTCCACGTCGAACACGTCGCCCATGCCAACGACCCATGTGCCCGTTTCGGTGTACTGCGGGGTGTTCGTGAGGATCTGGCCGGCCGGTACGGCGGCGGCGTTTTTGTCGTCGGCAGCAGTGCGGCCACCACGGGCAATGTTAGTAGCAGCACGACTACCGCCGGGGTCGGTCTCGGTCTGAGTGTCGGCTCGACGTCTGGCTTCCGTCCTGTCAGTCGTGGCCGCAGCTTTTCTCCTCCGATGGCTGCTTCTGCAAGCAACAACATCAGTGTCATCAAGAACCGCAACAGGAACCACCGCATGAGCTTTCCTTTCACGTACCAGCAGCAGCAGCAGTACCAGCACTTCTTACAGAATCCACAGTACCGCCGCTCGGTGTCGGCGTCGACCACCAGCAGTCTCGGGAGTGATGTTGCCTCTCTATCGCCACCTGTCCCGCCACGCAAGACAATGCTCAGCATGGAGGACTATCTGACCGCCCTCTTTGGCCCCGAGCCCTGGTCCATGCGGCCCGATCCAGAAGTCGACTTTGACGGCAACCGGCTGTCGTCGTCCTCGGATGCGTTCTTCTTGGACGCGGCCATCTCGGTGGACCGGGAGCTGGCCGAGAAGCGCGAAATGGCAGCCATGACGGCAGCCAGTAGTGATGACCTACCGTTGACTTGCAGGCGCTCAAAAGATGACCGTCCTACCCTCTCAAAAACGGCCCACCACCGTCTAAGCTGGACTGGCCTGGGAGCGACGGCCAAGTACGGCACCGCCAAGGGGACACTGCTGGGCTCGACAAAGACGCGGCGCAAGTCGCAGTTGAATGCAGCCACAAAGTCGAGTGACCACCAGTCGCCCGCTGCCGCCGACGGCCTTCGTGGACTCGAGACCGTGCGTCGTCTGTGCAAAGACTGCGATGGCCGGCCGGGACGCGAGGTCAGTGTCCTTGCCGGCTACTTTGCCGATGCTGTCTCCCGTCATCGTGAGCAGTTTGGTTTCTAAAGATGGCTGGATGTTAGTATCGTGCACGTTGTTTGCATACGACAGTAGCTCAGCCTCTCTTCGTCCTCATATTCTTGTTCTTCCTTCTCATTTTCTTCTTCTTTTTCTTTCCATTCTCCCTTTCCTTTCTTTCGCCCTTTTTTCTTGTCTACCTCTTTCCATATTCATTGTAAACAATCTGTATCACTTACTTTCTTCTTCTTTTATTGTTTTTATTTCGGTTCGGTGCTTCTTTCCTGTCCTTCCCTTTTTCTCTTCTTGCTCGTGTTATTTCTTCTCTCTCTCCTTTGTCTGGGTACTTGGAATAATATGGGTCGGCGTTGTCTCCTTTCCGGTAGACACTAGTTAATCTTAATCAATGGTCTATTTTCACACCTTCAAGAGTTGTTGTCAAAGTTGTTGCCAAAAGTATATGTCAAAAATATATTCAAAATAGCATTGCATACGGCCACGAAAAAATTAAATAAGAAATATCCAAAGTAGATGATATCCAAAATGTAAATGTAAATGTAAAATGAGAAGCACCGCCAAAGGCGTGCTCCAAGAGCTCAACAGTGCAGAGACAAATGTGGGTATAAAACGCCTCGCCATTCATGTTGTGGAATAGATGTGGCCCGTCAAGTACATACCGAAGCGGTCCAACTGGGGTTGGTATATATGCGCTCGAATGGGAGAATGTAAATGCTGATGAATGTGCGAGAATTGAAAACAAATAGGAGACAAAGGAAAAGAAAGTGAAAAAAGAAACGATGTAAATGGAAATCAACGCTGTGTATGCAATGGTCTGTTCGTCGTCGTCTGTTGTAAATGCTGAATATCGTCTTCTTCGTCTGCCGTGTGTCGTACATCTCTTCGTCGTGCATCATATCGTTTGTCGTTCGCGTCCGTTTTTTGTATGGTCGGGTGGCGTGATCACGACCACAAGCTCGAGCCACCCTTCTTGGAGCTGCGGCTCAAAATGTTGGACACACACTCCTTCTCCGCCGACTCCTCTGACTCCAGCTCAATGCGGTACCGCCGCACGCTGCCCGTGTCGTCGTCAAACGTCACCCGGCGCTTCTCCTTGGGGATGAAGCAGTCAGGCACCATGTGCCGCATCATCCAGCCCTTGAAGCCACGGCTAGCAGCATCGATGGCAGCGTACTCGAGTCGGCGGGTCTGGTCGCTCGTCCAGTAGTGCGTTGTCTGCGGCGGGACCTGGTAGACGTCCGTGCTGGTGGAGGCACCGGCAGCGCCGCCATAACCAGGGTCGTAGCCGTGGTCGGCGGCACTGTGTGGCAGAATGACGTCGTCACCAGTAGTCTGGGGGTCCGGCGGCGGGAAATGGAAATAAGATGTTGGTTCGGCTCCGCGTGTGCTGTAAGGGGTGGCATCGGGGTAGTTGCTGTAGTAGTCGTAGGATGACGGTGTGATGGTGACAGGGTTGGAGGAGTGGGCGAGGGCTGAGCGGCTGCTGTACTTGGCAGCTTTGGGCAGGCGGTTCACCGACCCTGACTTGGCATTTCGCCGGGTCGGAGGCCGTGTCTTGTTGCTTGTGCGGCTGGAGTGTGTTGAGTGAGCACGTCGGCGAGATGAGCCGGGTCTCTGAGGTGACTGTGCATCCTGGGGTGCAATCGACTCGTAGCCGGAATCCTGGCGGTGCATTTCGGTAGAGAATGGGTCGGATTCGTCGAGGCCGTACATAGATTTGGATTGCTGCTCAACCGGAATCGGTTTTCTTGATGTCTGCTGTAAATGTGTGTCGATAGATGTGTCAAGTCGAAGGCCAGTCTTGGATCTTGAGTCGGGACGGTTTGATATGCGAGACATGATGTATAGGAATGTTGATGTTGGAGAAGATAATGTGTTGTTGATGTGAGGCAGTTTTGAATAAATTGCTGACAACAAAGAATGCACAAAGACAGGCGTGAACAAGATGGAGGTGTCGTGAAAGCCGAAGTGAATAAAGAAAACAAAGGATATCCGGGTGATTTAAGTTCGACAGCGAGAAGCGACAAAAGAGCTGGACCGATACAAAGAGAAAGTGAATCGTCGTCAAGAGCAGGTCTGCAAGGCGGTGGAACAGAAGAGCGGTGTTACAGATAGTGTTGCGGTGTTGCGTGCTGCAGACGATGTTCTGTTCCAGACAGGTGCAGCTGCAGGCGACAAGGGGAGGTAAACAAATAAAGGTTAGAAGAAAGAACGAAAAGCAGACGATAAGTCGAAATCGGTAAGAAAAGGGATATGAAGAAGAAGCAAAAGAGGTAAGAGGCGAGAAGGTAATTTCATGCGATGCACGGCTGTTCTCTTGCCGACCAAGAAAATGGGAGACGATCGTTAGAAATGAACGAAAAGTAACGACAAAAAAGAGCAACGTGCGTCAACAACGAAATGATAAAAAGAACGCTGCACGCTGGTTGCTGGCAGCACAAACTTGCGGTCTGGGCGAACGGGGTATGGCGATGGAGAATGCGTGTAAGTGCGCCCAATAGTGATGCACGCGGTGGGTTAGGCTGGTGGATATGGCCTGTGGGTTCTTGTCTGGGCCAGGCCCTGGAAGCGAGCGAGTGTTGTAGCGGGCTGGGCACGAGGGGGGACAAAGGAGGCAAAAGATGTATGGGATATGGAGAAACAAAACAAAGATGGGGCACTTTGCATGCGTTGATGGTAATTTTGAACGGGGTCACTGTCGGCCAAAGATAATGAATGGCAATGAAGTTGTGTTTGACGTCGTGCAGTGCTTGTGTCCAAACAGTGACAGCAGTGATGGTGACGGTGACGAGATCGAATAGCCGGATGTCGGGCCCGGCTCGGTTTATTGATTTTCTTGTGTGTCAGTCGTCAGTGACTCTTCAGAATGCCTCGATTTTGCCTCGTTTCGAGCCACCAGCTGTGTTTAGCCCTGTCGATTTTAAGTTTTGACTAACAGCGGCCGTCTCCTCTTGCCTGTTTTGTAAGGTCCGACTAAAGGAGGAAAAATTGTGGCTAGAAATTGTGGTCCGAAAGCGCAAGTCGGAGCGGCGAATGGAGAGCCGGACAAAAAAAAAAGTTTAAAACTCTGCTTCCTATGCCGGGCGTTCTTGACCCGACGATTGGCGGAAGATGGTTTGCGTCCCGGTTTTCGTGACTGTCGTCCTTTTCCAGTGGACTGCTTTTCGTCTTGTATTTTTTCTCCTAAATTGCGGAGCTTGTGCCGGGTGAATGTCGGTCTTTGAGATCCTCTTTTTTATCTGCTTGTCTGGGGTCGTTTTGTGTTATTTGAATTCCCCCCACTCTCGGTCACCTTGTGGCACTGTATGGGTTGCGTATTGGCTGCCACGACCGGCCAAGAAAACAATGAACGATACACGACGTGGGGAGGACAGGAAAAGGGCACCGGAAACAAAAGAGAAACACCAGTTTTCTGAGTTCTCTGCTTGTCGGATACTGCAACAAGACAGCCACACTAATGCAGTCGTGCAGGCCGCCTGCAGCGGTCCAGAAGGAAAATGAGGAAAATGAGGCAAATAGACAAGTCCGAAGAAGGTTCAGTGTCGCCACGGGTCCACGGGTCCTGCGTTCCTGTGCGTCTGCGTCAACGAAGTAAGTGAGCACGCTGCAGGTATTTGCAGCCAAAAAAAAAAAAGTGGATTTTGAGATAGACAGCCGTCGTGAGTAAGTCTGGCAGATCGTGGGCAGGGAATAACGGCGACCAGGAACGGAACCACCGTAGCGGCAGTCGGGTAGAAGCGTGAGAAATCAAGGGACAGATAGCGGGAGGAATGCGTTGATGGAGGGGGGAGTAAGGACGAGGGGAAAGACGAAAGAAAGAAAAAAGAAGGAAAATCGAAAATAAACAAGAAATGGTCTGGGAATGCCGAACGGGATCGTCTTGATTTTTGTGAAGATTCTTGATAATCCTTGCCTTGCTTCTTTCCTTTTCGTTTTCGTCCTTCTGCGTGATTGTGTTCCTTGTCGTTCGTTCTTGTCGAATTGCTGTTATCGTGCTTCCCCTCCTTTTCCTTTTTCGATGTCCCTCCTGATCAAGTGTGCCTTTTTGAGTGTAAGCTTGCAAGCTTGCAAGCCACTGACCCACGACGAGTGCTTCCCCACTAACTGTTTCTGTTGTGATTTTGAGATTTTGTTGAGACGCACACCAAAATGTACCTCCACACAAAAGGGCGGTCAGGTACGGGGTTATTTTGTAAAATTATCCAGGTCAAGCACGCAACAAGGTGAACTCCTCTTTCGCCAAGGAGGACTCTTGACCAAGGCTGGAGATAGAGGTGACGCTGGCTCTCGTTTGGGCGATTTATTGGGAAAAGTGCAAATCGAGGGGTCAACGTTTTGTACGGAGCTGTGCAGCCGACGATGTTGCAGGGCCACGATGTTTTGCCCGAAATGCCCCGTAGTTCTGTCTTGTCCTTATTTTTGCCTTGTCACTTGCCCAGATATGCCCAGAAGACCAAGACAAGATCAGTGCAAAAAGCTGCAAAAAGCTGCACAGAAGTGCAAAAGAAGTGCAGAGCACAGGGGTTTATGGAGGGGTGCGCAGTGGTCAGGTGAATGCTGGAGCGGGAGAGGGGATGTGCTGGCTCGCTTGGCGATCTGCACCAAGTGTTGTACAATCCAAGTGGTGATGGGCTGTGTAAAAATGGACAAAGACCAGACAAGAACGGTCTTTTCACACAAACTGGTCACAACTTGTCACAGCCTGGTCTGTGAATTTCGAAAAAGGTGTGTCACCGGCGAGGACAGTAGGAGGGGAAAGTCCGGCTGTTGTTTGGAAATTCGAATGTGGATGGCAAAGTTGCAAGTTGTGGTCTCGAGACCTGCAAGGCCCGGCCGATATCGCAAAAGTGATTGGATGGGAGTGTTATGATGTGTGTTGGTTACAGTGCTTCTGTGGTCGATCTCCACGAAAACCTGGATAGTGTGAGCCCACCACAAACAGCGCCAACGTGCTATCGCGAAAAGAGGACTGCAGCACGCGATAAAAACAAGGTAACTTGTTCGTCGTTAGTGCTGCAAGAGGAACAAAATGACCGGCGATGGCAAAAAGAGTGTTGGAGCGAAAGACTATGCGTAGTAAAAAGAACGGCGAAAAAAACGGCGGTGGGAACCAGCGAAAAAGTTGTTAGCGGGAGGGGCAAGCTGCGGGAGGGGCCGTCTTAGGAGCTCCGTGGGAACGTGGGCAAAAAGAGACTGAAAAGGAACGAGGCAAGGAAGAATAGAGTTAAAATTTTAGCGATGCGTGAAGATGCTTTATTTTGAGGAAGAGGCCAGAATATGAATGTCGATGTCTGTCTCTTGTCTATTTTGAAAAGGGGGCAGATGACAAAGATGTCCTGAGTGAAGGAAAGAGCGACGGCCGCGCCTGCCTCAAGTATTGCCATGATCCAGAATCACAAGCCAAAAAGTTCCAGAACAAGCGACACGCGGGAAACAGCCAAGGAAGGCAAGAGCAGCGCAAAGCCAACCGTGAAGCTCCTGCCTTGCGCCCTCTATTTTTGTCTTTCTTTCCCGTCGATTTTAACCTCGTTCCTTCCGTGCCCTTGCACCTTCCCTCGTCTCATAACCGAGCTCAGCTTCTGACCACCTCCGTCACGGACGTACTTTCCCTTTCGCGCAATACAAAGTACATCGTGCTTGGTGCTGAGTAGGCAAATAAAGAAGTAACAAGGAATGAATGCCTGTATTCTGCAATACTGTGCCCCTGGCTGCAAGCCTTGCTGGCCATTCATTCTGTGCATGGCTGGCTGGCTGACACAACGCGCCGACCAGGGTATGGGCGTGTCGCGGACGTGGGGTTCAGTTGACTGACACATGCTCAAACATGCCGCCTCATCCAACAATTCAATATTGACATGGAGGGGCAGACAGAAGGTTACTTTCGACAGATACTGCTCTTTCCGTGATTTGTAGATTCTATGCAGTTTTCGGTGGGATAGCGCGACGAAACACAAAACAAAGCAGGACAGGAAGAATGGAAGGAGCACAGCGGAAGGCGCTTCCGAGAGCTGGATATTTTGGAAACCTCACACACGCAGTCAGGGCAAGCGCGACCGGTGGGGAAACAAGAATCAATGTCTCGTGCCTTGTGCCTGTGTCCTGTGCTCTCCTGCTGTGACGCCTTTGTCTTTTGGTATGTGTTCTCTTCGTGTTTGTCACAAAGTCAAATCCGCTGCCAGCCCACCAATCGTGGCATTGTTCAGGCCACCCACTTTGTCAACCCCTTCTCGCCATCTCCTTCCTCCTGCTCTAGAACATCCCTGTGCGCCTTGTGGTTTGGGCATGCGATGCACTGGATTAGGTAACTATTACTCTCTTCTCCTAGGGAGGACACAATTCGGGGCTGGCCAAGACGCAGCCACCACGTCGCCACGCGCGGCCACAGCGACACAAACAGAAACACAAAGTTGAAGTTGGGCACGGGATGTCATGTTGGAGTGTGGCCAGAAAGTGAGAAACCATTTTCATGTGAAAGTGCTCTGCCGTGCCTGCGTCGCATCCCCCAAGTCTCGTCTCCATTCCAATTGCCCTTGACGCAACCCAAGGTTCTTAATCCGACGCAATTAAGACTCCAACACTCCAGCTAAGACTTTATTGCGCTCGGTCACAGCGAAAGACGACCAGAGCCAACAACGCATCAATGTCGGTACTGCCGCGGGAAGTCGGCTGCTACGCTAGGTATGTTTTTTGGAGCACTTTACGTTTTTGCGTTATGCGATTCTCGTTTTACCATGGCATTTCGAAAACAGTCCGAGAAAGCTCCATTCACGAGAAGATACTTTGCTCTCCGTACTTGAGAAGAGAGACTGGCGTGCTGACAGCCTCACGAGAATATGTGACAACACGAATCGCATAGCCACATGTCTCACACATGTCAGTCGTGGCTTGCCCACTCAGCTATTCCATCGCGTTTCTTCAAGCATGTGCTATCGTGGGGAGTCAGGTGCAATCTGAGTGTCGATTTTATCCTTCTATGGTACATTTTAAAATGATAGCGGCTCGTGCCTGATTTACTCTGCGACCAGATCCAGCAGCGTCTTGAGAGCACCCAAGTCACCCTCGTGTTTGATTGCCTGGACTGGCGACGCGCCCTTGAGGTTGGCCAACAGCTGCTCACGAGTCACGGTCAGGCTGAGCTGCACCTTTTCCGTGGAGCTGCCTGTTGCCTTTGCCTCTGCCAACGCATCACGAATGGCCTTTGTCAAGCGGCGCTTGGTCAGGACACCGTTGCTCAGAATCAGACGCCAGTGCGTATCCTCCTCGCGGGACTCATCAACGACCTCGACATCAATGGCAAGCTTGACGGCGACGCCTCCAACAGCCTCATTGGACGGCGCGGCCTGTTCGCCGTTGAGCTGCACAGACAGCACGTCGAACCACTGCGAGACGGGTAGGTTGGGAGTCAGGTTGGCACGACTCGGCACAAGTGTGCGGAAGTCGCGGCCTGTCCGCAGCTCGAGGGCAGCTGTCAAGAAGAAGTTGCGCCAAGTAGCGTTCTCAGAGCCGAAGCCCAGGTTCTCGTATGCGACGATGAGCAGTTGCTTGGTGCGGACATAGGCTGGGTCCGACGAGTGAGAAGAAGGCCCGCCTGCAGCGGCCACGGCGTGCGACAGCAAGGTCACGGCGAACCGGCTGTCGCCGTCGGCAATGTACGCCTCAGCCTTTTCGTTGAGGGCAGCCAGGCCACCGAGCACGTCAACGTACCGCTGGCCCTCTTCGGCGGGCGGGTACTGCCACAGGTGTGCAGGTCGGCCATCGAACCAGGTCAAGTAGCGCTGGTAGATGCCCTTGACGTTGTGGTTGAGCGAGCCATAAAAGCCGCGGCAGTACCAGGCGCGCGACACGGCCGGCGGCAGCTCCAAAATCTCGGCGATCTCAGTACCAGTCTTGCCCTCGTTCATGTGGCGCACCGTCTGGTCGTGGAGGTAGCCGTACAGATCACGCTGGGTGGCCAGGCGCTCGACGACGCGGGCATTTCCCCACATAGGCCAGTTGTGGCTGCCGATGAGGACCTCGACGGCACCGCCAAAGAGGCCGATAGCTTCGTCGAGGTACTGCGACCAGGCCTTGGAGTCGCGCACTTGAGCGCCACGCAGGGTGGTGATGTTGTGCATCGTGTTTGTGGCCGTCTCAGCTACCAATAAAACATTGGTGGCGGGGAAGAAGAAGTTCATCTCGGCGGGAGCCTCAGTGTCAGGCACCATCTGAAAAACGATGCGGACGCCGTCAATATCGTGGGTCTCGCCCGTAGACTCGATCAGCTGGTTGGGGATCAGGAACGACTGGCTGCCACCGCTGGAACCAAGACCAAGGCCAGTGCCGACCAGACCGCGAGGGTTTGTGGGCAGCGCCATGCCGAACATGGACAGGCCGCGCTTCATCATGGCTGGGCCAACAATAACGTTTTCTTTGACGGCCGCGTCCAGGAAGCCGGTGGGAGCAATGATCGGGATGGACGATAGGTCAAAGTTGTCCGGATCGGGAAGAACACCAGTGGCTCCACCATAATGGTCGACGTGTGAATGCGAAAATATGAGTCCCGTGACAGGACGCTGGCCACGATGCGCATAGTACAGCTCGATGCCGGCACGGGCACACTCGACGGACACCAGCGGGTCAATAATGACAACGCCATTATCGCCCTCCAGGATGGTCATGTTCGAGATGTCCAGTGCACGGATCTGGTAGACGCCCTCGGCCACCTGGTACAGGCCCTGCTTGATGTTGAGCTGGCCTACGCGCACAAGGTTTGGGTGGATGGTCGGCAATGCCTCGGGGCCCTTGTTGAGGAACTTGTACTGCTCCACATCCCAGACGATGCCCTTGCCGTCGGCCTTCTTGATGATACCGGGTTCGAGCGCAGCAATGAACCCGCGGTCAGCGTCTTCGTAATCGTCACGGTCATCAAAAGATGGGTCGTTGGCTGTAGGCTGCGGGTTGACCTGGGCAATGTGCAGGTTGCGGAGGCTCGTCAGCGTCGGGATCGTGGCATTGGTGCTGGCGTCTGAGCTGGCAGCAGAACTGGGCACCACATCTTCTTTGACGGTGCTGCTGTTCTTCTCGGTGTCGCATGCTTCGACGGCTCTCTGTTTTGCCGCTACCCGCTTCCTCAAAGCAAGGTAGCTCTGGTAGAGAAAGTAGAGCAGATACGGGACGAGGAAAAGCGGCGACATGGCGATGGTTAGACGAATTGAAGAACAAAACACCGAGCCCGTCAACGAAGAATTGGGAGATGTCGCATCTAAATATGTTCACAGATTCTCAGTCATCAATGACTCGTCAAAGATATCTTTAAACGGATCAAATAATTCCTCATCCACTATCTCAAGCTCTGCAATAGCTCTGTGCCTCGAAACGAGCTTCACTCGCAAATACGCACAAAATATCCCGATATTGGCTGTTAGTCTACCTCTCATCATTGTGGCAAAGAATGGCGACATTGCTGTCTAACACTGCAGAATTACTGTTTTGGGGCAAGCGCGCGTCGTTTTCGTGGGCTCGGCCACCCATTGTCTTGTCGAGTCGGTGCTTCAGCGCCCGTAAGCTCCGTGATGCTTCGACAGCATGACTCGTGCAGGACAATACATGACATATGGCAAAGAGTTTTGATGAAACGCACAAATTGAGAGACATTGCTGGTTAGGAGTTCCGTTCATTCTGAACATGCATGACAGGTAGTGCCATGAAGAGAGAAATGACATGACAGATGACAGACTCCGTGTATGAAAGGTGCTGAGTGTATGTGATACATTCAAAGATACAAGAAAGATCTACTGAATGGCCCGCGGTCGTCGGAAACATACAGAGTCGTCTCAGAGATTTTGAATCATTCTTTAAAACTTTGTCAAGGGATCACATCTATTCTACATCCGCTTCAATCAAGATACTTTCATCTAGACATAATATTAACAGTACGAAAAATATTCCATGTCAGCAATGTGTCCGTACAAATTTTCCAAAAAAAAAAAAAATGCAACAGAACAGATAAATTGAGAACACATTACAGTAAATAAATGCCGATTTTTCGTATGGAGTGAGTGTCGGTTATTGTCAATCAACGTGTATGTTGTCGTCAATTTGCGAAGTCGTTGGTTTTCTGATCTGGCTACTGGGGTTGACGCCCCACCTACTAATTACTGGATTGGGCTACTTAAGCTAAGATAGGCAGCTGAAATTTCAACAAATAACAAGGCAACATGCCAGAGTGGTTAATGGGTAAGACTCGAATTTCCTTGTTCGATACATCTTATGGCTTCGGCCGCGTAGGTTCAAGTCCTGCTGTTGTCGTTTCTTTTTTGCTTTTTTTTGCGACTTTTTTTTTGGTCGTTTTATTTACGAGCAAATGAAAACGCCTGTCTTTTCGATTTCTTTTCTTTTATCATTTTTGTTTCCATCAACTCTTTCGCTCTTGCCGTTCATTGTCGCTCCTACCGTCCTCACAATTACCTAATTGTGCCAATTGCTCTCACCTGGCCGACAACGGCGAGCTCGCTTTCCAGCGGCTTTCGATTCGCTAGCTCCTTCCCCATCTTTACAGGGAAGGTGCTGCCGATTGGAGGGGTCGTCACTGGCCACTGGCGCGCTCAGAGTCCAGAAGCTATCTGGGGAAGGAGCTACCGCGATAAGTGCATTCGACAAAGCGCATCGCTTCGGGCCAAAAAAGGAGGAAGAATGTCCAATTGACAAATTGACAGCCAGCCATTGAAGAGTCACTTAAAAATCTCAGTCGTCACCTCCCACACGATCAATTCGACGCAACGCTCAACAAACACACACTCTCGAAATCCTCACACCCTACGAAGATACCCCACCATCAACACAATGTCCCCGCCTGCTCCCCTCAACTCGGCCAAGCTCGCCTTTATCGGCGGCGGCAACATGGCCGGTGCCATTATCGGCGGTCTCCTGGCCGGCGGTTTCGACAAGAAGAACGTCTCGGTGGCTGAGCCCTGGGATGTCAACCGCGACAAGATGGCGGCGCTGGGCGTGCACACGACGACGTCCAACGGCGAGGTGGCCGCGTGGGCGGATCTGGTGGTGATTTCGGTCAAGCCTCAGGTCGCTGAGACGGCGTGCAAGGATATGGCGGCCGCCTGGAAGGATTTCGGCGAAGACAAGAAGCTGCCGCTCGTTGTTTCGATCGCCGCCGGCGTCACGATTGACAGCTTGCGCGCGTGGACGACGACGGCCGGCGGCCGCGTGCCGCACGTTGTGCGCGTGATGCCCAACACGCCTGCTCTGGTCGGCGAGGGCGCTTCGGGCCTGTACGCGGGCGACGATATCACGGAAGAGGAGCGCCAGCTGGCCACGCAGATGCTCGCGAGCGTCAGCAAGGCCACGGAGTGGGTCGACAAGGAGGAGCTGCTGGACGTGGTGACTGGTCTTTCGGGCTCGGGCCCGGCCTACTTCTTCGCCATGGTCGAGCACCTGATTACGAGCGCCACGGCCCTCGGTCTCCCTGCCGAGCAGGCCAGCCGACTCGCCAAGCAGACGTGCCTGGGCGCGGGCAAGATGCTGGTGGAGTCGAGCGACGAGCCGGGCCAGCTGCGCAAGAACGTGACGAGCCCGAACGGCACGACGCATGCCGCCCTCGTGAGCTTCGAGGCAAGCGGGTTCGAGGAGATTGTCAACAAGGCCGTCAAGGCTGCCACAGAGCGGTCTGTCGAGCTGGGCAAGAAATAGATGTGGAGTACGGCATTCCGCTGACGAGTACGATAGATGAACAAAATAAAATATGGGTTGCATTGATAAGAAAAGAGATGTTATGGATACGGAACAGAAACGACCAGATTCCAATCTAGAGACAAAACGCCACCCATGCGAAGAAAACACAAAAGCAAACTAACAATGCCAGAGGAGAGACCGCAGCAAAGACAAAAGCACTGGCAACAGCCCTACTTCTCGGCAGCGACAGGCGGTGAGTTGGGCGTCACTGTTAGACCGGCCATGTCTTTCGAAATACCCGTGAAGGGACACACTCCAGGCGCTGCTGTGGGCGTCGTCGGACCATCGTGGGTAGAGCCGCTGCTATTGCTCCCCTTTTCGGTCTTTTTATCGTCGTCATCACCCTCGTGCACCAGCACCTTCTTGCCGTGCAGGTACCCTTCCTTGTCGACAAGTGTGCTGTAGTCCATGCCGTCCGTGTACTCTTCGCCGTCGCGTACATACCACTTGGCGAAGAGATCGTTTTGGATCCAGATGACTTTGCCCAAGGCTTTGACCAATCCCATCTTGCGGGACATGGGTAGCCGCGGGTGGCTCAGGATGGCCTCCGTCAAGACGTCCTGGATCAAAGAGAGTGTCATGCCAATGTGGACATATTCGACATGCAGAGGATGAGCGCGGCCCAGTCCAACGTGCATCATGCCGACCTTGTCGAGATACTCCCAAAAGGCCATTTGCGACGGATCGCTGCACAGTTTGGTGAGGTATGCCCGCAGAAACATCTTGCGGTACAGAATCTGCGGCGAGTTCTCGTCGGGGACCTCGTCCATGGGGCCCTCAAAGGACGTCGAACGAGTCTGGAACGCGCGGGCCGTGATGTCGTACTGGAGCAGTTTGCGGTACACAATGTTGGTGACGGCGGGGATGAGCACCTTGATGTACTTGGCGCCGCTCGTGAGGTGTTCAATGTCGGCTGGGAGGCAGGTCAGCGAAGCTACATTTTATAAATGTTGTTTACTTGTTTGTCAACTCACTGCTGCTGAAATCGAGAAAGCTGTGCAGATACTGGACACGCGCCTCGAGGTTTGTGTAAATGTCCTTGCGGTCAATATGCCGCATGTCGATCTTGCGCCCTGTCATGGTGACTAGTGTGTTTGTGTCGCTTCTGTTTTGTTGGTATTTTTCGAGATATTCTCGTGTAAGTCGGATGCAATGTCACAAAATCGAGCTGGCCAGCTACTAAAGAAAAGAAACAGTCTTCTATTTATTGCGCGCAAAATAAACACGCTCTTCGCCCAAGACGACGACTACCGCGTTTTTATCGCGCTTCAACACCCTCCCCAGGAAGTGGTGTGAGATTTCGGTCAGGTCTTGCCTCGTGCCTGTTCAGCTGAGTATTGTGAGTACACAAAGTGAGGCCTAGAGAGTGCAGGGGCCAGCGCTAATGACGGCACGCTCGCCTGATGCTCCAGCGGGTCATGCCACGCCACTTTGCCAGCCCACACGCTACTAATAGCAGCCGTTGTGTCAGGCCACCATTTCGAGAGTGAGACGAGGGGAAGCCAAGAGAGACGAGGCTTTTCCTTCTCCCCGGACCATAGACGTCATTCATGAAAAGGGCAAGAAAAAGATTCGTCTCTGCTATGCGAAATGTTTCCATTTATTTTTAGAATCCTTCTGTGTCTTCTTGCCTTGTCTCTCATTACAAAGGATGGATGCTGATTTGACTACTATTTGGCGTCGACCGGTGCAATTTCCAGGCGTTGATGACACTAAAACTAAAGCTGCTGCAAAGTGAACAAAATAAAAATACATCAGCCCACAATCATCGACACGTTTTGGTCCTCTTCTTTCAACATGCACAGCTTATGAACAACTTCTTTCGTCCCCCTTTACAATATGAACCCTCCAGCTATCTTCAAGGCAGAGCTTTTGCCTGCGGCACAACGGCGCTGCAGTCAGTCAGGTTGTTGAGATTGGCCACACCGAGCAGAGACAGCCGCACATAGGCCGTTGCGTACGCCCCTGTCCAGCGCGATTGTGTGGCCGCGTCCGAGCCCGAATAGTTCTTCCACAAGGCCTGGGTTTCTGAGTATGCTACGAGCGCCACATCCGACGCAATGCGGTACACACCCACGGGCGCGTCCTGAGCGTCAGTCTCGGCGTAAAATTTGGTGTCAAACACGCCGTCAGTCGTGTCTTGCGGGAAACCAGCGTACAGAGGGTCGGCAAAGAACTGGCGGGAGACCGAGTGGGCCCCGAGGAGAGCTACGAGGTCCGTCGAGGTAAATGTCTTGGCGGCCATCATGTCGATGATTGTCTGCGGGTCGGACGTCGGATGCGGAATGAGAAAGTCTGGCGGCTGTGGCCCATCCCGGCGAAAATCAGGGCGGCCGACAAAGGCACGGATGCGGGGACCGCCTGGACACGTCACCGTGGCCACAATGGCGGCCATCTGGATGAGGTCGGCCACAGACGGCGGACTGGCAAAAGCGGTCGTGTACTGGCTGAACTCGTCGCGCCAGCTCAGGATCAGACTGGCAATGTTGACGAGGCCGCGATTCTCGCTGCGCTGGAGCTCGCCGTCTGCCAGCAGAATGGACCCATCGGCACCGCCACTCCCCAGCGTCGTGTTCTAGACGGCTGCATCATGAAAACCAATGCGGATGGCGCTGCGAGCAAGGGCTGAACAGCGGGCACCGTTGTTCTCGGAGAAGGCCCTGACCATTTCTGGCACAATGAAGCTCCAGATGCAGCAGACGTCGGTGCCACAATCCGGGCTGTTGATGCCCTCACCACCGACCCTGACAACACCCGGGGGAGGTTTGTAGGTGACAGAACTGTCGACAGTTGCCGTCGAGTTGCCCTGGAGAATGTCGCGAATGGTATGGCCGACAGGAGTCGTGGCGCCCTTAGTAGCCAAATCGCCGAGGAGGATGGTCGAGAGGCCCTGATGGGGTGCATCCTGCCGTGCAATGTGGCCGTGGAGGTCTTGAAGAACGGCGTGGAAGCCAGGGTAGGCGTCGACGGATCTCAACTAGAGACCCAAAACGAGCCCAAAAAGTGCCTGTCGTAACATGATGATGCTGATGATGATGCTTGTGGAGGACGCGGTCTGTCGATGAGTACTGATGATGGAAGGGTATGGTAGTGGATGCTAATTAATGTCAACTTCGAGATGTGGTGATGAGATGTTGCAAGTTCGAGGCAAGTTTCAAAGTCTTGGCATTCAACGGCCATGCAAGGCTGCGTGTCTCACTTTGTGTTCCTCGAGGAAAGAACACAAACATCAGGCCATTTTGTGCAGGTGGGGAATGTACTACGGTAACCGCCTGCCAAAAAGGGGGGGAAGTCAACAAACGTCAGGAAGGAGCTATCGCCAACTCTTGCACGATCGACCTATGGCAACAACTGCATTTGCAAGAGGCACATCGCTCCTTCTTCGTTTTTATTTCGATTTACCTTGATTTACAGGAGGCAGTTGCCAATTATTGAACATTTTTATCACGTGCATCGGGGAACAATTTTTTTTTTAAATTTTTTTTGGTGGCCACCGAAGTAGCCATTTTGTCAAATTTTATTATTTTTTTGTGCTTTTGTATAGCCCACCAGATAGAAGCGCTCCGGAACACCGCTATCTGGATCGTATCTTCAACTTTTTTTTTGTAAGATTTTCTTTGGGATTTTCAAATGTTTTTGGGTTTTTGTCGCAGAAATTCACAAAAAAAAAAAAAGATCAACAACCTCAACACTCCTCCAAACACCCTCGAAAAAGAAACACGAAAACAAGTGAAACACAACTCCGGGAAAAAGCAACTCGTAACGACTGCTGCCATAAACGGCCAAACCACTTCGCAAAAAAAAGACAGCAAATGCAAAACACCCCACCAGAAAATCACAAACTCTCCTCTCACATTCCACAGTTGCCCAAAAGGCGTCATCACCCACCGACATCCGCACTCTTTTTTGTTGACAAGAGGAGCTTCACAAATGTGCTGAAGCTGCCTTAGAGGCGGAGGTCACCAAGCAGATCCGAGGCCGTGCCGGCAAGAGACGACACGAGGCGGCGGACGGGACCAGCTTGACGAGGACGGTAGGCGGTGGAGAAGCCTGTGGATTGGGAGCCATTCTCGAGATCATGAGAATTAGCAGGGACGCACACTGGAAGGGCACTCGAAGGGTATGCAGGAGTGCGGGTATTGTCGGACGCGGACGAAGGATTGCCAGAGGCGTTCGCGTCGATTTCTTCCAGGTTGCGGCCCTCCCATCGGGCATTGTAGAAGGTGAGCAGGGCACGCAGCTTGATCAGACTATGAATATACGTAAAGAGGATGTAGGTCCACAGGATAGAGAGATCCCGGGGGTGGCGCCAAAAGAACGCGAATGGTTTGACCATCTTGAAAACATATATCCAGGAGATAAGCGGCAGGAGAGCCATGAAGAGGCTGATGTTGTTGGGCGAAGCATCAACACCAACATTGCCGAAATCGAGGGCACCGCTAGTTGTATGTCCGATGGGTTGACGAGAGCCAAGCGAGGGGGTGACGGAGCTGCCCATCTGGTAACCAGACATTCCGGACTTGACAAAGGCGTAACAAAGAAGCGGATCGTAGAAGAGTGCAAAGTTGGTGAAGAGCGACAGGTAGACGGCGTAAATGCTCCAGGGTTGAGCGCGCCAGACGTGGAGGCTCGATAGGCTTGTCGAGTTCGATCTCCAGGTGGTGCGAACCCAGCGGATGAGCCCGCCAGAAAACTTGTCAACGCTGCCGAGCGAGGTGACGATGAGGGTTTCTGGTCTGTATTGGATCTTGACGCGCCAGCCATGTGCGATGCACCAGCGCGTTAGAAAGTTGTCGTCGTCGACAGCCAGGGGGCCCACAAGGCCAAACAGGAAGTAGTCGTTGAGATACCGGTGGAGGAACGCCGGGTCTTGCAGAATGCAGGAGCGCACGAGCGAGGTGCGTCCCGAGACCACGAAGACACCGCCATCGACCACGTTGGACGAGCGGATCTCGAAATTGTGTCGCTCCAGATACAAACACTGGATCATGTTCAAGATCCGAGCCTTCAGGTTGTCATGGCTAGAACGAATAACTCGCTTGTTGGTTCCAACGATACCGACTTTGGGATCCATGTAGAAAGCGGGGAGGGTGAACTTCAGGAACGTGTCAGGCCACATGACGTGGTCGTCCATGAGAACCACGATAGCCGTCGCCACAGTGCGGACACCGAAAGCGACCTGGGCCCGCTTGTTGGCCCGGTCCGTGGAAACGACAATGACTTCAACGCCAGCAACCTACTGCGGGTCATTGAGACGAATTGTTTCCACCATCGAGATTGTCTGGAGCTCGAGCATTCTGCCAGCGGTCACGATAACGATCCGCGCGGGAAAGTTGTGCATGGCACTGAGTAAAGCCCGACGAAAGAAGGTATTGTGGGGGTCGACCGTGGGGATGATGACCGTGACATCGGCACCGGTCATGGGAGGGTTGGCCACGGGGTTAACCGGGCGGTACATCCAGAAAGCGCACAGATGAACCACTTGGCGGAGGTATCGCCAGAAAAACAGCAAGAGGAAAGTAGTCATCCAAGGGTTTGCAACCATGGAATCCCACAGACCCATGCCGCCATCCAGGCAAAGATTGCTGATAGAAGGGGCGGGCATCCTTCGGAATTGACAAGGAAGGATGCCGTCAGATATATAACAAAAGAAAAGGTGTTTGGTGCAGTGTATTGGGAGTGAGTGATGTTGTCGAGCGGATTGGAGAAGAAAAGAAGAAAACTAGAAAGCAAAAGGAGGACATCTCTGGCTGCTTTTATGGGGTGGGAAATATGGCGAATATGTTCAGAGCCTGTTCAGATCGGACGCGACTGCCCACCCGGACCATTGTGTCCTGGGAACAGCTCCGAAGAGCATCCCAGAGCGCGCGCGTTTGACATGTTCAGTAGTGAATATGTTTTAGCGAGTTCGCCAAGACGCCTTCATGGTCGATGTTGATGTCACGATGGTGAAAACTGCCTTTTGTGGAAGGAACGTTGTTTGCCAAAAGAAGGAGCGAGGAATGATCGGCCAAAGGAGGAAGGGACGACTGGCGCCCAAACATTGGCAGTGCCCACTCTGGGCTTGGCATAGAGACGACATAGTTGACGTGAAAGTGAGGGCACAATGTTGTATGGACTGAGCGAAAAGTCAGAAAAGTCATGGTGGTCAACATGGAAACCGGTCGCGTTGACAAAGTACGCCGTATAGTGGCATCGTAACGCCGGATTGAGCAGATGCCGTCCGGTCAGCTTGGTGACTAATCATTCAAACGGCTGTTTTGGTGAAGACAAGGAAAGAGCACTTCATTGTTGCAGCTTCCTCCTTTGTTGGGCTTTTGTTCGGAAGGCACAAAATTCTTTGTGGGCGAAAAAGGGGGATTGTTCAGCTGTACAGTCCTGCGAAATCCGTGCCAAATAACGACAGTTCATGTTCAGGATCAACAAAACACAGCAAACAGCGATCCACCATGGGAATATGAACAATGGAGGTTTCATCAGCCCCAAATCGAAGGCACAGAGTTATTGTGCTTTGCACTGGTTGAGAGGCAGCGATTGTTCACGAAGAGGGTAAATGCTTTGTTCAATCCGACGAAACTGTTCGCTGTCCAATCTCTTTGTTCCCATCGCACTTTACCTGTTCATCTGTTCAAATGAACAGCATCACAGTCCGAAGCAGCAATACCCTGAGCAGATTGACCGCGCGACTTGGGTATAAAAGAAGGAGTTTCCTTCTTCCTGAAATCGAAGGGAAATCTTCTCTTCATCAGCAACAACAACTCTCACCAGCCTTTTCTTGCAACAACAGCAAGAACGAACAGAACAGACTCTCGCCATCTTCTCTCCTCTTTTCTCTGGTAGAAAAAGACAACACAGAATATCAACAGAGTCTACATCTTCCTCTTTTCGCTCTTTGCAGTTGCTGGAAGCAAGATAAGGTAAGTATTCCTTCATCTCTCTTCTCTCTCTCTAACAGACCACCACAGAATCATCAAACGTTCAGACAAAACGACAACCAAAATGTCTACCTTTGGCTACCTCACCGACAGCGGCATGGCGTCTTCTCTGGAGATGCCTTCACATTTTCTGCTGCCGCCGCCCGCCTACGACCGCTCATTTGATGATCTCTACGACGGCCTGATGCTCCGCCTGGAGGACTCAACCGCCTCTTCATCGGATATGTCGCCTGTCTTTTCGTCTCTTCCTGCTTCCTCGGATGAGTCCCCATCGCTGATTCCTCATCCTCTGGGCTTTGCCACTCCCCTTTCGGTCCTTTCTTCCTCTTCTTCTTCCTCCTCTTCTTCTTCCTCCTCTTCTTCTTCCATCTCTTCTTCGCCGACTCCGTCGGCGGTGCAGCCCACCCCCGTCTTTCCTCTGGCCCAGCCCGCCAACGCCCGCGAGTCGCTCTCGTTCCGCCGCCGCAAGGCCTACCTCAACGTCTACACTCCTCCTGCTTCCCGCGTCCAGAGTCTTCTTCAGATTGCCGCTTCCCCGATTGCTCCGGCCGAGGCCCATCCTCCCATGACCTTCCCCTTCTCGCCGGACTTTGTCCCGCGTTTTGATTTCGAGTTCAAGCTGATGTCGCTCCAGGATGATGCCGAGGTGGAGGAGAAGGAGGCTGAGGTGCTCTCGCCCATGCCGCCTTCTCCTTCTTCTTCTCTTTCCTCCCCTTTCATCGACTCGCCGCAGGATTCGCCTCGCCCGCTCCTGAACCCCTTCCGGTCTCCCACCATCGGTCCCATCCCCTCGTCGTCGTCGTCTTCCTCGTCGGCCTCGTCTTCGAGTCTGTCGGATCTGTCGCTTTCGTCGGATTTGTTCGACGAAGACGCTCATCCCTTCCTGAGCACCGAGCCGACGGTCTCGTTCGCCGAACTGCCGGCCCGCCTGAGCTCTCCTGGCATCCGCCGCAGCGTCTACCGCCGCCCTGCTTCACCTTGGCCTCAGGCCCCCTTCTTCTACCACTATTCGTCGGACAATGAGGAGGAGAGCGAGGACGAGGAGTAAAGGGTTGTGGTGATGGGGATGGCTAGTCCTCTTCTTTCTCTTCGACTCTAGATCTTGAACGATTATGTGCGGGTGGGTAGGGCCCACCCGCGCTTTATGATCAATTTAGATCTTGGGTTAGGGAGGCAGAAGAGGACAGGGTGAGAGGCAGGCGACGGGGGGAGCTGGAGAATAGCTGGTGCGGTTAAAGAGGAGACGGGTTCAGCGAGAAGTGGAGTGGCGAACGCAGAAGCGAGAGAAGAAGCCGGGGAGAGACTGGGCTCGAATAGGAATGTCTGCTTAAGGGAGTTGGGGTAGGCAGGGCCTACCCCTTTCTCCTCTTAGACACTTGACGACCGGTATTTTCTCGACGAATTCTCTTGTTTCTGCTTCCGGGTTGCCTTCTCGTTCCACATTTGCGGTGTTGCCATATCTCAGTGGTTTTTTGCTTTCTCACCACCACTTTAGGTCTTCATGGCGATTTCAAGCGGGGAATGGGCAGGGCCCATTCTCAGCATTTTTGCCGGCTGACGCGGTGGTGGAGGGAGCGGACTAGCAACTTGAGCCTCATTCTGGCTCGCTGTACTGCACACACTGTCCACTCGTTTAGTTCTTTTGCATTTCCCGTTGGGTTGAGCACCTTCCCTTATGGAAGTTGTGCCGCCTGAAAAATAAAACCTTTCAAAAACCAAAACATAATTGTTCCAATAACCTTGCCCGTGACCCTGTAAAGTTTCAGATTCTGTTAAATTGTAGACGAGCTATAGGCACTTATATCTGACACTGCTGATTTGTAGCAGAGAAGACATAAATATGCGGAGTGGTCCTTGTGCAGTCTGGAAGGAGTATCATTGGCGAATGAAAGTACTAGTAGCCAGTCATGCATTCGTGGTTGGAGCAAGACAAGGAGGATTAATAGTCTGGTGAAGGATGTGGTTGCGAAGTGAGAGCCGAAGTGAGAGCTGAAGCTTGGACTGGGAGTCACAAGGACCAAAGACTCTCCAAATGGTAATCAGCGCTATTTTATACTCACAGTTTTGATACTTTCGCAAACTGTGTCGCCAGGGAGCGGTTGCCAACTCATCTTTCCACCTTTTCATATCTTGTCACCATTTTGTCAACATACAATCACCTATCATACTGTCAAGAAAGGCACCAAATCATTGTTACAGCACACGACACCATGGTCAACAGCTACCGTCTTGTTCTTCTCATTATAAAACCGATTATGCCGAGTTGATGCTGGAAGTCGCCGAGCGTATAACCGAGAATGTAGTCTACCCATGTTTGTGTTGTTCAGCTTCGTTTTTCAGATCTCTTTTCTGTGCATCTCCCATACAATCTCCATCGTCCTCAAACTGACCCCCGAGTCAGTGACCTCGACAACAATAAATGGTGGTCGAGAAGAAAGTGGGTTCGTGAGGTGGCGATGTCTCACCTGGGCTACCACAGTTTAGCGCTAAGCTTTAGCGCCTGGTACCTGCAGCAAACGCTCCGACCAGCCCTGTGGGACCCGATAATCGGCACTTGTGTTCCCCGTCCCAAGACCTGTGTCCACTTTTTGGTGTAAGTCTGCACCAAAACGGCGACAGGAGCTATGTTGACACGAACGTCGACGGCCGACCTCGAGATGGTCGTCAACCATCGTGACAAGTATCTCTTCACCAGGACACCTTGCTGTCCACCACCCATTTGGGAATAGCCTCGCCAAGATGCAAACGGAAAACAACAACTCACTGGTTTCCAGTGGGTCTTTTCTTTTTCTTGTTTTCTACCATTGTTCCCTCGCTCTTTTTCTCAAGTGGTTGATTCTGGCCTTCGAGTTGCTGATCGAATCGGTGTCGAAAATGTATATAGTTCGGCCGTCCCCCCAGCACTTTTGCTTCTGGTCTGCTCCCTTCTCTCTCTTCTTTTCTCCTCAGCCACCATCTGTCCTATCCTCTTTACATATTGGACACTTCAACTTCTCCATCTTTGCTCAGACCAGCGTTTTAGCCAGCCTTTTTGCATCTATATACCTTCGACGTCTCTCAATATGTCTTCTGCAGAACCAATTACGCCGGAGATCGTCAGCTCTATGCTGCGCATCCAGCGCCAGCACTACTTTCTCCGACGGAGCTCTCTCGCCGGCCTGATCCACAAGACTCTTCGAATCGCCGACCAGTTTGAGCGCCAGCTCATCAACGACGTCTACTGCCCAGCGCAGCTGATCAAGCTCGCTAACCACAACGACCTCGTGGGCATAAGAACCGACGAGGTAGAGCGCGAGCAGCTCGTCCTCTCGGCCATTATCCAGTTGGCCCATGTTGCCAACGTGTACACACCGCCTAACCCGTCGAGCCGCCGCCACCCCATCAACTAGAACTTCATGGGGGAGCTCCAGGATAAGCACATCGCCATCGTCACCCGCATTAACGCACACATTGATCGTCTTCATGCCGCAAACGCTGCCCTGCAAGGTATTGCAGCGGCTGCCATCTCCGTCCTGGAGGATACCACATCCGAAGGCGACACCGATCTCGACGCAGGCAGCCTCGCAGACGACGAGATGTCCGAGAGCGACGACTAATTGGCACCCAAACATCGTCATGGCGCCCCGCACCACCACTTCAGATGGGCCGAAAAGTCTTGTTTGACCAGATACCATTTGGTCCTGGCTCATCATTTTTTTTCCTCATGTTTTCTTTTCAAGTCGCATTTTCACGGCGTTTCACACGGGGGGTGGATCTTAACTTAATGTCTAATATTTCCTGTATACGGCGGTTTGCTTTAGCAGCAGTCTTTATCTTGTTCTTGTCATTTTATAGGGGTCTATTCGGGCTGGTTGCGTTACTTTGGAGAAGAGAGCGGAGTGAGACTGTTTTCTATGTTGTTACGAGGGATGAAGTGGATTTCATGTATTCTTTCTCTGTCATATTTCTACCCTTCATCTTTTATACTACCGTATGCCAGAGGCAGCGGTTGTTATCTATCCTTTGTCAGATCTTCAGGTGGAGTTTGGAGTTGCCAGTCTCAGGCCGTGTTTCTTTTATTTTCTAGTCCTGTACGAGCCAACTAAATGTATCCTCATGAACATTCATACTAGCTATTGACCAAGTGATATGCGCGACTGATACGATTCATAGTAGAATGTCCACAGGAATCAAATGTACCCGTTGTCATCCTCCCGCAGACCGCCGCCTACGTCGGCTTCGTAATGTGCTTGGTGCTGTAGAACTCGTTGGTCCACTGCAGGATCTGGGCGGCCTCGGCATCGGCGACAGCCTTGACGCCGGCGTTGACGGCCCAGTTCTCCCCATAAACATCCGAGCAGTGGTTGCCCTCAGGCACAATATGGACGGGCACATTGGCGCTGCTGGCCAGGGGCCCGCCGGGCCGGTACGGCGAGCTGACGGTGACGACCTGCCAGGGGTCGACCTGGCCGTTTGTGTACAGAAGGCGGGGCGTCTTGCTGGGCGGGACAGACCAGCCGCCGGTGTAGCTGTTGAAGCGGGCAGTGGTGGCGCCGTGCTGCAGGCCGAAGCCGCCGGCCATGGCGGGGAACATGGCTTTGCAAATGTCGACGTGGTAGTTGTAGTCGACGAGCTTGGACACGATGGAGGGCGTGCCGGCCGGGGCGACGTCCTGGAACCAGGCGAGGGGCTCGTTGCACAGCAGCCACCAGTACTGGCGGTCGATAACGTTGTCAGGCGTCAGGTCGAGGTACATGGAGCTGGACGCGTTGAGGTTGCGGAGGCACTGGGTGTTGTACGTGCCCTGGAAGTCGGGGTACGGGAACTCCTCGCAGACTAGGTCGTTAGTGGGTGCAATGGGTGACATATATACAGTAGTGTGCACTGGGAGGAGACTCACGATGGGGAAGGGGCACTTCGACGAACCACTTCGCGTATCCGGCAAGCGCCTTGGTGACGCCGACACCGCCGGGGCCGGGGTTTGTGTTGCCCGAGCCGTCCCACATGTTCTCAATGTAGTCGCAGAACATGTAGTAGGGCGTGAAGCCCCAGGCGCTCTGCATGAAGAACTGCGATGCCTGGAAGACGGTCGGGCCAAAGGCGAGAGCACGTGCAAAGTCGGCATCGTTCAAGTCCTGCAGCTTGAACGGTGTCTTGAGGGCGACTTTCTGCGCGTTTGTGCCGTGCAACAGAATGTTGTCAATGTACTTGATGACGTTGATCACGTCTGTGCTGCAGTTTTGCGCTGTCGCGCCGCGCACGACTTCAAAGTACTGCCACATGTCGCCGACCGTCTGGACTACGGCGCTTGTGGCGTAGTAGGCCCAGAACGGGCTTGTGTGCCCCACGGCTTCGGGCTGGCCAGCCGCCAGGTTCGCTTCCCAGCCGGCCAAGGCACCGGCGTAAGATCCGCCACACAGCACCCACGGCGCCTTCTGAGGCTTGCTCTTGCCGCTCGTGTCAAAGGGCGGCACCCAGTTGTTGGCAAAGTACGTGAAATCCCGCAGAGACTGGTCGACCGTGAGATACTGCATGTGCTCGACGGTCAGGCTCGGGTACGGCGAGCTCTCGCCCCAGTAGCGGTGCTCCAGAATGACCACGGCACCCGTCGTCTTCTCGCCAAACAGGCCCGAGATGCGCTGGTTCGTCAGGAACGTGTCGTTGAAGCCCGTGCCGGACTGCTCGCCAGGGCTGATCAAAATGATCGGCGACCCGGGTCCCTTCCAGTACTGCGTGCTGTACCAGAACCGCTGCGAGAACGTGCCCTTGCGTGGGTTGTTGTGGTCAATGACCTGCTGGAACGTACCCCAGCCGAACGTGGGGGCGGGAGTACTTCCTCCACCGCCGTGCCCACCACCACCTCCACTACCGGGAGTACCTCCGCCTCCACCTGGATAGCATGGGCCCATGGAGTGGCCGCTGGTGGCCATGTCGACGCTGTAGGCAACATTCGAGCTGAACGTGCCCTTGACCATGCCTGGCGGTTTGAAGCCAAAGGGTAACTTGCCAAAGGCTTCAGCGCTTTGGGCGGCCAGCATGGCCACAAAAGAGAGAGAGAGCTTCATGGCCGGAAGGGAGAGAAACCAAGATGTGTTGAGTGATTAAGGAAAGGGTAATATGATGAGGTGTGATGATTGGGATGCTCGCTGGTGGGAGCTGGCCTTGGTCGATCTTCGTGTGAAAAGGAAAGAGGGAGACGCATCCATCTTAAATACACCGACAAGATGTACTTGACAAGACGAACTCCCCAAACAAGGGGGCCAAGTGGAAGAGGAAGGAGAAGAAGAAGCAACAGAGTAGACGCAAGTGACTTGTCTCTCCCACGGGCAGCGTCCAATGAAGCCTTGACCACTAAGTCAATGACCCACTTCACCGTATTCTTCTTCCAAAGACAAGTCAACGACAACAAACGAGGCCAGAGAGGAGGATGGAAAACATCAATTGACATAAGGAAGGAGGGAGGAAGGTCTCCACACACCTTCACATGGCCTCAACCTTTCCTCATTGAGCCATGCACAATGTAATGACTTTTGCCTTCCACTTCAGGCTTGCGCTTGGCGCGGCCGTGAGTTGTCTAATGGACGGTAGGAAAAGGTATGGGTCTTTCTTGGTGATGATGAAAAAGGTTCCGTTGGAATATCGTTTGTCGAGAGGAGATGCAGGTAAATGTGGTTCTTGTGAAACATCAAGTCTGTTGGGCGAGCACCGGTCGAAGAAAAAGCAAATAAACAGAGCAACGTGGCTGAACAGTGTGCAGGAAATGCAGGAAAATACGACGAAACAAACGCATGTGCAAAGACAGGTGATGAGGAGACGTGCATCGATAATATGCAGCTGCTTCGCGGTCGTACATGCAATTTTGAGCCCCCAATGAGACATTGGAAGCATTGGTCGTAAATCGAAAAAGAATGTAAAAATATGTAAAAGTTTGTGAAAGGCGAGCGCACGCCGTTTCGTTCTAGAAGGTTTGCTAGAATGTCTTGCTAGGATGCTAGAATGCCCCTCGCGTCCAAGTTGCACCAGGCGACCAATCAGCGGCCACACTTGGTCGCACTTGTTAGTATTGTCCATTCAAAGGAACCAAGACATATTTCGGATCCGACTTACTCACCTCCTCCGGAACACTCCGCCAAGGCTACCCAAGGCAACCTCCAGCCTCCAGCCCCGGGAGTGGAGACCTGGCGCGTGCCGTTTCTTGATATTGTTCCGGGGTCCGTCAATGGGAAGCGAGATGTGCGAGATGGACAAGATGGAGTGCGACTGAGACCTAGGCACGAGAATGACCCAAAGACTGTCAAAAGTACTCCTTTTTTCTCCCTGCACGACATATGTGACACCTTTTCTTTTCTTCTTCTTTGCTTCTTTGTGGGCTTCTGTCGTTTCTGTCACTTTCCGATATCTGACCCTGGCTTCCATCTTGCATGACCTGGCATGGGCGATCATGCCTTCTAGAATGCTTCCATCGGCCACTCCGTAGGCCCTCTTGTCTTTATGCTTCTTTCTCCTTGCTTCCGCAAGTTGACGACAGAGGGCGGCCAGGTCTTGGCAGCCTGCTTCACCTTCCACTTTAAATGTGCAATATTGGACTCAGAGGGCCACCGTCTGTGCACAATACTAAGGCTATACCTTATCAGATCCTTGCATCCTTGTTTCGTCAATCGGGCGCCTTGTGGAACGTCTGATGATATGTTGTCTCGCGAGATGTCGGGGGTTTCGACGCCCTCAAAGTCCGCGTGAAGCGTCCTGTCATGCTTGCTATCTCGTTGGCTGTTGGTTAGTAGCACAGGCTGACACCAGCCAGCCAAACGATCACACCCGCATGAAGGGAAAGAAAATGTGCAACCAAGAATATAGAATGAATTCAAAATTTTGTCATGAATGCTGGGACTCGCTCTCTCCCATAAAAATAAAGCCTCAAAAAACCACAGAAAAATGAAACATGCTGTTGCAAGTCGCTGGATTGATGAACATGGCGATAAAAGACAAGGCAAACAAAGGTAAGTATGATCACTCCGGCTTCTGACCATACACGACGTGGCTAATATTGTTAGCAGGGAGCAAGACAAGTCATCAACACCGATAACAACAACTTACTAGTCAAGAATGGCATGGACGTTGGGGTTGTGCAGCTGCTTGCGCACATCCGCCAGCACCACCATGACCTGCTCGCGCGTCCACTTGAGCACGTTGGTAAACAGCCGCATCGACAGACCTTCCAGACCCTGGTTGATCTGCATATAGTTGTGCAGACCAATCTGTTTCAGCACGGGGTCCTTGGGCCATGTTCCGATCGGCAGCTTGTACCGCCGGTGGTGGATGTTGGTGAAGCCCGTCTGCTCGAACCAGCCCTTCAGTTTCGACCCGGGCCGCGTGTCACGGCCAATCGCTTCGGCGGCGTCACAGGCCGTCGTGATCCAGACAAGCAGCGGATTGTCGGCGGCTAGGGATCCATCCTCGGAATAGTACGTCAGGTCGAAATCTTGGAACTCGGCCCAGCCTCCCGGCTCGAGATTTTCGTAGCTGCGGCGCACCAGCTGTGGCCAGTCGGCGATGCTGGCGGCCATGTATCGACAGAAAATGTAGGAAAACGGCTGGTCGTAGAGCCACTCGTTCTCGACGTCGTCGACCTCGAACTTGACGTTCGGCGGCACGAAAGCAGGCATGTTAGCACTCAAGTCGTTGCCGATAACGGTCGCGTTCGGTAGCATGTCGCCCATCTCGATGGCCCAGACACCATTCCCTGTGCCAATGTCGAGGATCCGCTGCGGCTTGTCGGTGTCGATCGGTGCTTGGTAGAGGCCTCCCTGTGCTGTCGTGACAATCGTGTGTATCAATAAGAGGCGGTCCATCTCCAGCTCGTCGTTTGGCCTTGTGTATCCTGGAGGTTGTTAGTGACAAACTTTACGGGCAGGGCAGGGAAAAGAGAGGCTGTTGAACGTACGGCCATCTTGGTATGCGTGGTATCGCCGGCCATGTTCGACTGGATAGTTGAAGACGCTCGATGCTAGTGATGTCGTGTATGTGGCGCTATGTTCGTGTCAGTCTTGTATCCAGCCCGTTGCGAACCATGGTATTAGCTCGTGGCACAGCAATTGGGCAATGCTCACATTGACTCGGCAAGTGCAGACTCTGTGTCGTCGACCTGTAATTGAGGAGACGAAGTTAGTCGTCGAACTGGCGATTGATTCCAGAAAAGATCCCGTCAGATCGAAGCCATCGCAACATACAACATCTTCGGCGTCAATAATGCCGTCGCCAATACCGATGCCCGCTCCTAGCCTTGGCGACGCGGTGCCAGATCGTGATTTTGGCGATTTGGCGGCAGCAGGTGGTGAAGACGCAGAAGCGACAGCAGCCACAGCGGTTGGTGAGCCTGCCTCTGCTGTTTGCTCGGTTTTGTCTCCCATGGCTTTCGTTTTTGTGTTCTGCTTTTCTCGTTTTTCTACGTGTCGTATTATACTTTCTTTTTCTGTGATTTGGTGCGCCTCATCCGGTCTCTTGTGTAACTCGGGGGGTCGTCCTGGGCGCGAGAGTTGTGGGATGCGTCGTGGGTGTTTGACGTTTCTGGTCGTCTCAATTGTCTTGGTCTTGGGGGCGAGTGTGTATGAGGTAAAGAGGATAATTCGTTCGAAGGGATCCGTCTCTTCTTGTCTCTTCTTGACTTTTCGTCGTCGGCCTTCTTTGCCCGTTGTCGAGTCCCCGCAAAAACAAGGCTTTTGATCGTCGTTCCCGCTGGTCGCTTTTGTAGAATATAAATAGAGAAACGAAGAAAGGGGAAAAGATTGGAAGAAGAAAAGGAAAAAGTAGAAAATGGGAGCGACGAAGAAAATGAAGGAAAGGCGCTGACGATCCCGCCCACAAAAAAAGTGGCCACGGCGACCCTGCTGAACTGCGAAAAGAAACAGGTCAGATTGCCTGGAAGAGACACAGAAGACGCAGAAAGATCGCAGTCGACGGCAAAACGGGAGCCTTTGACCCCCCACGATATGGTTCTTTGGCCTCGCGGCTTGCCTTCTTTCAGGGCAAGTTCGTGTTTTGTGCTCGCAAGTCCGCTAAAGACAGCCCACTGCCAAAGAGACGTTCAGCAGGGAACTGTTCGGATTGACAGCGCTAAACGGAACAGGGTGCGTCGTAATCTGGAATCGGGAGGAGGCGGGGACGACCGTTGGATGATGTGAGCGGGTCAAGAGTTGAGAACAAGGGGGGTTGAGGGGATCGGATTGGAGAGAAGAGAGCGAAAAGCATGGATGGAGCATGGATGATCCCACCATGCGAGACGCATGTACGTCGTAACGGGGCAAATAAGACAGAAAAGAAACGGAGAACGTCGAGTGGCAGGGTCGTAGAGTCGTAAAGTCGGATAAAATGGACGGCAGCGTTTGAGGAGAAAGAGAAACAAAGCTTTCCGTCCAGCATCATCACCGCATCGGCGGCAGGCCGGACAGGACGGAAGAATTCAACAAAAGGGAGAGGGGACAAGAACCGATGACAAGAAGCAAAGACGAAGGCAATCGATTGTTGAGGAGAAAGGAGAAAAGGGGGCTAAAGGAGCGGTGAGTTACGCGAAAGGGCAAAGTGGCATCGGCGCAGAAAGAGCCAAAATGTCTGTTGGTTTTCAGCTACAAATTGCCATTATCTGTGCGGGCAGGAAAGAGCGTTCCGTGAGTTCCTTCTCCGCCTCCGCCAGGGAGGTGTCCCACGTAGTAAAGTGAAGAAGGTGCAGCCGTGTAACCTCCCCAATTCACTGTCCCTCTCTGCAGATGCCGGCCGGCGGCAGAGATAATGCAGAAAGAACAAAGGGCGAACCTTTCGATGTTTTGATGGTTCCTTCCTAACATCGCAATCATACCATACAACATCCAGAGTATGGAAAGAGCAAACGTTTGCACGCATTGGCACGGCCAAGGCCTTCCTCATTCGGACCTAGTCGCATTCGGTTGCATGCGGTGTCTGTTCGCTGGACGGCAAGAACGACGGAAAGCAACTGCAAAAGTCAAGGAAAGACCAAAAGATGGCCACAAATGGACAGGAGGGTTGCAGTATGCCCCGGGCTACCCGCCCAATGTTGAAGACGTCCGTCAGCGAAAAGGGCAATCCGAATTGTCAAACTTGGCAAGGAGACAAAAGTGTTGCGGGTGGTCAATACGGCAATTCGCTCGCGGGCAATACGAGCTCGCATACGGAGTAACGGCTGCACAAAAACAGCTCCCGAGTCGATGTCAAAAGGGCCAGCTATCATGGAATATCGAGAGGCAGTCGCCGTTGTTGACCTTATCACCAAAGCATTGATCATCATCCATCATCAGTTCATAATAAGGGGTCAGGGGCAAATGAGTAAAGAATTGGGCAAAAAAGACGAACGGGAGACCATGTCGGGCACTCGGCCACGGACTCTTGAGGGACATCTCTGGGCAAGCTTGGGCATGCACTAAACGAGCATCACTGGGCGGGGAACAATTCCGCCAGCAAGCCAGTGCAGGCCAGCGCACGCCAGCGATGCATCGGCGCAGATATCGGGGCGGGGCACGCTTGAGAGGGAAATCGAGAGCGACGAAGGACAGCAAAGACAGTGCTGCAGGTCGCCGGAAAGCGCCTAGCTTTTCGGGAGCGTTAGCGGGTGGGCGCTGTAGCGTGGTCTTCTGCCGAGCCCTAAATCTTTAGTGAGAAAGGCAGGGGCAGGGAAAGAGGGGAGAGAGAGGGCATCAAGAAAGACTGAGCAAATGCATAAAAGAAGGGCACAAAATATCCTTGAGAATTAAGCACGACGAGCACAACCCCGGTACAGTCCTATCGAGCCGCTGCACGACGGCATGGATGCGTGCATCCGTCCTCCGACGAACTGTGTGGGAGTGGCACCTGGAAATGGGAGCTGTGAAATTCGGCGCAAAAGAGGCAGAAAAGTGGGTCTGTCAACGGCGATTTGCATCCGCCAAAATCTACGTTCAACGTCACCTCACGGAGCATCACCGGTTTGTGCAGCCCTCGAGCTCCGAGCCGATGTTGAACGTTGCGATTTCGTAGAATTGTTAAAAAGTCCTCAGGATAGCCATCGCCAATCATGGTGACGACCTGTGAATCACCACTCTTGACTCACTGTTCTCGAGCCGGTCATTTCTCTCCGGACAAACGCAGCGACTCCACTGTATTGGTGATTCACAGCTCGAACTCGGCCGAGTCTTCTTATTGTGCCCTTTTCTATTCCTATTGTTCTATTGACGAGGTTCTTGAGTTTGCCACCTCGATATCCACTTTCTGGTAAACAAACAGCCCGTAGAACCACAACGACCCTCGACCACGTGGGAAATCCACTTTTCCGTTTGATTTGTGCTACCACACCTCACAGAACAGGCAAGAGCCTCATCACCAACAACAGCCGGAGAGCAGTGACTTGAAAGTACCTTCTTGGGGGGTATAGGATATGTTGTGCTTCTGCCAGAGGTACCTTTTCAGCGAGTTCATGCAAGTACCACTGTATTTCGCACCAAAATGGGCTGAATCAACAAATTGTTGACATCGCGAAGCAGCATCTTGATATCAGAATCGGTCGTCGCCCACCCACCAAAAGTTTGTGAGGGTACTTTCGCACCACTCAACACCAAAACTGTACTTGCTCTCTATTTCCTATGACCAATCGAAATTGTAACTTGGCACAAACGACTTCATTCACTACGCGTCCCTTCCTAACCGAGCAAAATGTCTGATGCTGCTGATTTTGCTGATCTGGCCAGCCTTTGGGACTGCCCCTCTGGCCATAAATACAACTCATCCCCCCGCCTGAATCACTTGTCGACCTTTTCACTCTTTCTTCTTCAGCAACACAAGATCTATCGCATTGTCATAGTACTTGTTTTGCGCCACCACACCATCATTTATCATCACCATCGACCTGCGACCTGCGACCAGCATTTATTATCAGCGCCAACCATCACCCCTCACATCTATTCATCTCTCTCCTCACCTCCTCCTCTTTTTATTTTTCGTCGCTATCGACCCGGCCGTCGACATAGTCCGGCCCCCTCCTCTGCTGTCCAGCCTCACTCTCGCGCTCGCCGCCTACCCCGCCGTCACCTGTTGCTCAGATTGTCATCGCCACGACTGACCAACCGACCGACCAGACTTTGTCGCTTCATCTACTAGTCCTTTGTCATCTTGTCCTCTTGCCGCCCATCCTCATCGCCGCCAGGACCAGGACAACTTGAGCAGCTCTGTTTCTTTCAGCGTCGACAGCGATCAGCCAGCCGCCTCGCTCTTTGTGTGTGCATTTGAGTCGTTTTTATCTTTCGGAGACTCAGATCACCGTCAGATCATCGGCGACGACCAAGCATCATCATCCAGCACCCAATAGCCAGCAACCAACCCCATCATGGCGCGCGCTTCCCCCACCAACGCCGTCAGCGGCAAGCGTCCTCGCTCCAGCGATGAGACTGCCCATCAAGACCACGCCACCAAGCGCGTCAAGACTGCCCAGCCCGCCGCCAACAGTGTCGGCGATGTTGCCCTTTTCTCATCTGCCAGCAGCAAGCGCCCTCGCTCCGTCGACGACGAGCATGACAACGAGCAGCGTGCCGCCAAGCGTACCAGAGCTACTGGCCCTGATTCCCACATTGTCGATGTGGATGCCCTATTCGATGCCCACAACGACCAGGCCGCCATCAAGCAAGAAGACTGCGAAACCATAATCGATCTCAAAGCAATTCCGTCTGCTTTCGACACCCATGATGTCCTCCACGACTCTGACCGGGACTCTGAGTGCGACACGGAGCTTGAGGCGGAGCTAGCCCTAAGAGATATGCCGTACTCTATGCGCCTGACACTGGAGGCTCACTTTGGGCTCGTCGACCGAGAGGAGGCCACGAACAAGGTCGCTGGTATGCTCGCCGCCGACCATTCCGCCGCCATCGATGACGGCGACAGAAGCCTCAACCTCAACGCTGTCGCCTCTGCCGCTGCAGCTGACGACGACACCCAGCCCGTTGTTCCCACACGCGCGAGCTCTGTCGCAGCCACTCTTGGCAGCAATGGCTCCGCCGGTTCTGACGCCACCATTGACGTGGCTAGCATCGCTACAACCAGCAGCAGCCAGTTTAATGACGAGAACGACGCTCCAGCTCCTACTGCGTCTCCAACGCCTGTCAATGACCATGGTCCCTACTTTAGAGATGTCTCCAATGATGACAACGACCCGCTTGCAGCCGACATCATGGCCCGCATCGAGGCATTTGTTCGATGTGAGGAGTTGACCACGGCGCTGGCCTTTCATGCTGGCACTGGCAATCACCGCGATGCCCAAGCCAATCATCCTGTCAATCATCATCCGGCTCTTGGAGCTGCGTTTTAGTATGACGCAGAGGCCAACACCCGCATCCACCGTGACGACGCACTTCCCAGCATTGAGCCCGCCGATGGTGACGATGATTTCCTTGATATCTACGCCGACCTAAGGCCCACCAATACCACTGATTCCTCCATTGCGGGCACCGAGTCCTTCCACAACAATGCCGGCGCCCTCGATGGCCCCATTGAATTCCATATCTATGAGGACGCCAGCGCCCGCGGTGACGATGATCATGAAGACAACGACCAGAATGACCACGATCACGATCCTTTTGGCCTCGGTGCCAGCTATCCTTTTGGGCCCAGCTCGCCGGACGTTCTTGTCAACGGCGCAACTGCCCCCCAGATGCCCGCCGCTCAGGACACCAACATTCAGAATGACCATGGTCGCCTTGCTATCCCCCGTCGCTCTGGTTATGTCTATATGGACATTTTTCAGATGTTAGGCCACACTCGCGTTCGCCGGGACTTTAGTCCCAGCCAGCACCGGTATCTCACGCCCATTCCCCGCGGCCTGGCTTGGGAACACCTCGAGGGCAGTCCCGCTAGACAGACGACTGTCGAGTCGCAGATCTCCAACCGCGATGGTGAGGAGTAGACTATCTCGCTTCTCCCACGTCATCGAACGCTTCATGACACGGTTTTTCCAACTTTTTGCACCACACCTTGTCCTGCGGCATGTTCATCTTTCATCATTGCAGCTCGGCACTCAATCTTTGTCTGTGTTGCATCATCACTTTTCGTCTTCCGCAGGCATGGCACTCTTCTTCAAGTCCAGTCTGTTGATCATCCTGCGACATCCACTTTTTTGCTTCATGCAGTCTGCAAGCGACCCTGGATCATCTCTGAGTTATCGCTATCTTCAGCTATCAGCACTTTTTTATCATTTGGCCTTCCTCGTCAGCAACCGGCCAGCTTTGCAGCTCCTCAAACTTATCAATTGCGGCAGCCAGAATTCGCAGCTCATCACTTCCACTTCATTGTCGCTCGGATACGCCAGCCATGGGACAAGCTTCACACATTGTCGCTGCCTTGCTTGCCTCCGGGTTCATGACTGAGCAGCGTGCACCTCGTCACACTTTCGATCTCATTTTTTCTTCTTGAGTCACTTCCTGGGTTGTCATTCACATTATCATGATTCACCCAAAGATGTCGGCGCTTTCAGATGGGCGCATCAGCACGTCTTCCCAGCTCGCTCCTCGCCATGCTGATCTTCTCGACATCTGTCCATACTAGTGCCTGGTCAACACTTGTGACTAACAGTTTGTCTGAACCCAAAAAAAAAAAAAAAAAAAAAAAAACATCTGCTTTCTTGTTATGTTATCTTTCATGTATCCAGACGTCTTGTGGCACTCATCGAGTCGGCCTGTCTGTCGTTCTTGTTGAATATTATCACGCCATGCAAAAAAGGGCATGCGCATATCACATTCTCGGCCAAAAAAAGGCTTAAGAGACGAAGAGGGCTTTGTTGATTTGTTTCTATAATTTTTTCTTTCCATAGTGTCCTGTACTTTATTTCTTTCTGTATTTTTTCTATGTTGTACTTTTTCTTTATATTTTTGTTTTATTTTCTTTCATAAGCATTTCACAAATCAATAACCACCCAAAACCACATCCAAAGAAAATCTTCGTAAAATTGTGACAATGCTGTGAGACGATAAATATGTATTAAAATAATGTAGAAAGCCAGAAGACCAGTATTTGCCAGTTATGCCATCGTAGGGGCTCATAATTGCCCATCGTGATGTTGATGATAATTTATTTGTAGTTTGTAGCAGGTGCCACAGTAAGGCGGTCCGTTGTCCGTCCTGCGCAATCACATGTGAATTGGTGGTCTTGCTTTTGCTGCAGATAACAGGCAAAGAAAGACGAAAAAGTACACCAAAAGTCCACCGTCGCGGCACTTTGTGTGGGTCGGCTACAGGCGGGTGACCTGCTAAAACTTGCGTGAGACGGGGTGGCGGGACAGGCACAAAAAGGGCACAGAAAGGAACAAAAGGGACAAAAGGGCAAAGAATCAGCAACGAGACAAGAACGGCAGGCACGCCGAGGTCTCTGGTGCCCGTCTTTCAGTCTGTCATCGACCATTCTTTCCCATTTCAATCGCTTTTGACATTTTTGACGTTGTCACTCGACTTTTCTTTTTCTAGAACATCGCGACGCGACACTTCGACCTCTCCCGAATCCCCGCCAACCGACGTCATTTACAGACAGTGACTCCCTGCGAAACTTCCCTTACCGATCCGGTCACAAGCACGTGCTTCGCCCGCAACTCGAACACCGAACCGCCCGCCAATGTCGGCCGCGCCGTTGCGCCCTTGTTCGAGAGAGGGAAATTGGCTGCGGCGATCGTGAAGATATTGTGAAGACATTTAGACGACATTGCTTGAAATACGGGCGGCGACATTGTGTGGAATCGCCTCGTCGCATCGACCCTTTCCAGCGCGCCGGCGTTTATCGACTGCTTCTTCTTTCCGACGACTCGACGCCGTTAGATGGCTGCCTTTGTATGTGCATTTGCCCTGTCTTGTTTGCTCTTGCCTTGTCTCGAGTCTGTTTGCGCTGTTCTTTCCTTTTGATCTCCTGCATTCACTCCCGTGCCTCTTTCCACCACTACTACCGTCCCGTGTCACTGCATCTCGTCCCCGCACGGTCTTTCCCTCTCTGCAATTCCGCATTCTGCAGCTCTGCATGTGAGCGCCCGCATCGGTCGTGCTTTCCCGCTGCCGTTGCGCAGCTGAGCTTGTTCCCTGTCCCACCTGCACCTGCCCTACTCTCTCCGCACTTGCACTTGCACCTGCACTTTCAACCCTCTAGACACCTTCTGGCGCCGTTTCTTGGGGTCATTCGGACCAAAATATTGGCCTACTTTCGGGCTACTCCCAGGCTACTTTGGGCTACTGTGCGACGGTCTCAATTACCTGAAAGGCGGTTGGGCTGTTCTGGTCTGGGGCTGGGTCTCCTGCCCTGTCGACCACTGACATCGGGACTCCACAGCAGGCAGGCACCCGCCAAAACAAAGAGGATAAACTCTTTGGGCTCCCCCAGAACGCCCTAATAACGGCTGCGAAATAGAGTGGTTGGGCAGGCCAAGAAAAGTGGGTCTCTACGCCTCACAGTCAGCAGGGCCAGAAGCCAACAGCCAGCGAAAGTCAGGAACGACGTCAGCCATTCTCCATCCTCCATTCAAGTGCAAGCTTCGGCACACCTCCTCTTCACAGCCAACACGGCTCCTTCCTGTCGTGCTTTTCCGTGCCTCTCTCCTTCCACATCGCATCGCCACTTTCAAATCACAACATAACCCTCTTCTCCAACAACAATAATCCCTTCATGTGGCCTCCCATGGCCTTTTCATCGCGGCAGCATTCTCAGGCGCAACTCTGAATGCTCTGACATCATCCGGCTGCCTGATTGACCCGATTGACCTGATTGACATTTTGCTTTCGACGTATTTCAATTCCTCCACAAAATCTCTTCTAACACTGGCGTTTCTGCCATAGGAAACGCCCTGGCTCTCCATGTCCGCTCCGCGCTCTTCGTTCCTCCGCCCCGACCAGTCCGACCGCCACGGCTACTCGAATCCTGCATCGCCCGGCCTGTCGGGCGAGGGTGACGGCAGCGGCAATGGGGCCGGAAACGGCGGAGGCGGTGGGGGCGGCGGCGGCTGCGACTCTTACTACAACAGCTCCAATCCAAAACCGACCTACGCGACATTTTCCCCCGCAAACTCCCTGTCCGGCAAGAACAACAACTCGTCGGCGGCCGCGAAACGCCGCAGCACCATCCTCGTGCACCAGAAATCGCCTCTCCTCCTCGCAACACCACCCCAAATCACACGTGCACTGGCCTACAGCCACCCCTACATCTTGCCGCTCAACAAGCTGGCCGGCCTGATCACATGGACGACGGGCGATCCCTGGGAGAGCTTTATCCTGGTTCTCCTGTGGTGGCTGACGGTGCTGTACGGCGACACAATCATCCGGCTGGGAGGGCCTATCCTCATGGTGCTGACGCTGATCGGCGGCATGTACGGCCGACGATACAGCCCGCTATCAACGAGCGGCTGGACTAGCGAGGACGGCACAATCACAGGGACAACTGGGGGAAACAGCGGCGGAAGCAGCAGCGGTCGAAGCAGCAACACCAGCGGAGGTGGCCTCGGCTACTTCTTGTTTGGCATCGGTGGCGGCGGAAGCTCAAATGATAATTCGAAAACGACAACACGCGACGCGGCTGCGGCCAAGCTACACAAGTCTCGGGCCAAGAACCAGAGTCTGGACAGCGTGGGCGCTGGCTACATGACGTCTGGCAAGGGACGCGGTGCCGGCAACGGCAGCCTTGATGCTGGCGGAGGCACTGGAACAGGAGGTGCCGGGGGTAACGGCCACCAGCGCTCTACGTCCGAAGCAGTCGCCAGCGCGCGGCACCAAAAGACGCTCGACGAGATTGTCGACACGCTGGGCGAGTTCACAGCTCGCTGCAACTTGCTGCTCGAACCGCTGCTCGAGCTTACCGATTTCCTGTCGACACAGAGCACAGCAACTAGTGCGACGACCCGGCCTGCGCTGACAGTGTTGTTTGTGCGCATTCTGCTGTGCACCCCATTCTGGTTTCTCCTCACTCTCCCGCCAATGCACATCGTCACGACCCGCCGCGTCGCGCTCGTGTTCGGCACTTTGATCCTAACATGGCACTCGCGCGTGATGCGTGTGAGCCGGACAATCCTGTGGCGCAGTGCCAGCATCCGCACAGCTGCCGCCCTGGTAACGGGTCTCGAGTTTGAGGGCCCCATGCGCCCCTCCAAGGCGCCGTCGTATGTGACGGCGGGCGGCTCCAACCTGTCGGACCCGTCGACGACAGCGGCCACAGCAGCCGCGGTACTCCAGTCCAAGCTGTCGAGCACTAAGCAAGCACGCAGGCTGTCGACACCACGCGAGTCTGAACTCACCAAAGCTATTAGAAGAGCGAGGGCAGGACAGGACGCGGGCGTGCGCTTCACGTTTATTCTGTACGAAAACCAGCGGCGGTGGGTCGGCCTGGGATGGACGACCAGCCTCTTTGCCTACGAGCGCCCGGCGTGGACGGACGAGCACAACAATGCAGTGCCCACCAAGGACGAGTTTGAGCTGCCCGAGGTGGAGGACGGCAGCAAGATGCGGTGGCGGTGGGTCGAGGGCAGCCGCTGGCGCGTGGACGGAGTCGTCGACGATGCCGTGCGGGTCGAGAAGACCGGGTCCCACGGCGAGCACAAGGACTCGTGGGACTATGACGGCGAAGGCGGCCGCATGGGGTGGGTATACTACGACAATAAGGTGCGTTCTTCCCCATGCTGACTGATTTTAAGGGTACATACTAACACACACATAGTGGCAAGGTGGTCGGCGAGGCCAGGACGGGTGGACTCGGTGGACACGGCGGCGCAAGTGGTACCGCGATGCCGAGCTAGTGGAGGTGGATGTCGAAGACGAAGAAGCGTCGACCGCATCTCAGACCGACGACACCGTGGCTGCAGGAACGAAAGCAGCATCAATACAGCGGTCAACATCACCAGCGCCATCCCATTCCGGCACAGTCGCGACATCGAGCACCGCCTTGACCTCTGGATCTGAGGGTACCGGTGCAGCACCAGCAGCCACGACAACTGCTGGCACTAACGGTGCAGCCGACAGCAAAGACGGCAAACCCACAGGCGGGAGTGCCAGTATCGCCAGCGGCGGCGACACTTCTTCCCTTGCAGCAGGCGATAGTGTCGACGGCGGCGACGGCGCCGAGACTGCATCTATTATGTCAACATCGTCCAAATCTACACGGTTCCGCCCGCCAGGTCTGCGCCGCCGCGTTACTGACGCGAGCTCGCGGGGCGTGGCTGCACCGGCCGTGACGACAGCGGCGACTGCAACCGCCATCCCGTCCAACGGCGTGCGGCGCAGCAGCGAAGCCGAGGAGGAGGCGGATATGCTGAGCTCGAGTCTGGGCGTCAAGCCGCACAATAGCGGCGGTGGCGGTGGCCAGAGCTGGGGCTACGGCGACGAGGCGCTCATGGGGCTGGACTAGATGAGTGACGGGCAAATGGGACACCGGCGCACCTGGAGCATTACCTAAGCATACCTACTACCACTTGATACCTATTCATATTCATTCATACGCTTTGACGGAAACATTTTTACTCTTTACTTTGCTGCACTGTTCACGACGCACTTGTATCATTATTTTTGAGGCCTCAGAAAAGGCGTGCTATGTTACATTATTGTCATTACCAAAGTACATGCTTGCTATGCTATCGTGAATGAAGTGTCAAAAGATGTTTAAAATCTAGCCTCATCTACACCTTGCACTTGCTGGCCGAGTCCAGACCCTGGAGCTGGGCGGCCAGGGCAGCCACCTGCGTGATGCTGGCGGGCGACGACGAGAACTGCGCGCCGTAGCCGTACGTCGTAAAGTAGAAGCTGTGCACGTTCTGCTTGATGACGGCGGCGATGCTTGCTTGCAGCGACTCGGTCGTCGCGGCCACAAACGGCGACCACTGCTCGTAGTAGTCGTGCACGACAATGCTCGAGTGCGCCGACTGCGCGGCGTTGCCGACGGTGGCGGCCAGAGCGGGCGTAAACGGCGTGTAGCCGCCCGTCGGGCAGCGCACAACCGGGCCGGGGTCGGTGGCGCCCGTGGAGTTGGTGTAGCACGTCTCGATCTGCAGGATGGTGTCGGCGAGGTCGAACAGCGACTCGCTGCCGGCCTGCACGAGCGTGCCGGGGTTGAGCACGACGGGCCCGCCGCGCTCGGCAAACGCCGTCTTGGCGTAGTTGGTGAGCTGCGTGTTGTTGCTCAGCTTCGAGGGCACGGTGTCGATCTCGTCAAAGAAGATGCCGTCAATGTGGATGTCGTAGCGCGTCGCGTTGGTCGTGAAGCCGGCCGACGTCGTCCAGCTCTTGTACTGGTCGACGGCCGACTGGAGGTCCGCAAAACTGCGCGTCGACTGCGACGTGTAGACGTAGCCCACCGTCTTGGCATTGGCGCGGCTGTTCAAGGCGTCGATCCACTGCGCCCAGTCGGGCATGCTGGCGGGCGGGTTGGGCGAGTACGGCGGACCGTTTGCATCGTTGATCACAACGTAAAAGGGCAGCTGGGGATGGGCGTCGACGGCGGCAATCAGGGCCGTCCAGTCGGCCGTGTTGTCGGTGCCCGTCGGGTACTCGTAGAGGGGAACGAGCAGGCCGACGGTGGCGGACGCGACGCCGGCCATGGCCGAGACACAAGCAGCAGTCTTCATGTTGGTGGGTGTGGTGTTGAGGATGGAAGGGTAGTAAAAAGAACAGATGACGATGTCAAGCTTCTTTCTGTATTTCAACGTCGGGGCATCGGCACTCTTTATACAAACCTTGCACAGCAACGTTACACGTTTGGGTGAACCCTGTCTGTTCTGTTGTCCTACGCAGAACTCAAAAGAAAGACCGTTGCACCGTCGCGTGGGTCGTGGGCACATGCATGCCTGCCATTTGCTGCCCTTGTCTCCATTTGTTGCCTGGTGATCTCGACCGCGCGATCATCGTGGCTCAGTACGGGACCTTGGGGGACAAAGGGGTTCGAAGGAAGAGCCTCGAAGGAATTGCCAAGGCTCGCGGATCCACGGGCGTCGAGCCTAGGGCGCTGGTGTGGTGGTGGTGCGGTAAAATGGCAGGAAAAGACACAAAAAGACTCAAATGCAAGGCTATGCCCTGCTCACGGTGCTTACCGGCGAGATCGATTAATTGCTGCGTCTTAATTCTCCGAGGATGTGGGATGAGTGTTGAGGATTGAGAGTTGACTTCAACTTCTGGTTGGCATTGATCCTGGCTTGCTGCGCCGTCATCATGTTGCCCGTATCCCCATAGTGCAGAGCTAGGGCGTATTTCGTCGTCTTCTCTTTTGACTTTTTCCACATCTCTCGTTTATTTCTAATTTCGTGTTCACTCTTCTTGTCCACGGTCTAGACCTTTGAATCCCACGAGCCGGGCTTCGGGGAGATCTTTTCTTTGCCCTTTCTCGGTGTGTTCTGGCCTTATTTTGGTGTGTCGTGGCGCTCCTCGCGCTTGTTTTGGCGCTGGCGTTTTGTCCCTTCTTTGCACCTTATTTCGTGGCGGAGTCGCGAGGATCAGCCCTGTCAAATTGAACGGATCATTTCGTCAATTTGGGACAATCCAGAGAGGATCGCTCGTGGCAATCCTTGCTTACGAGGAGGAAAACAGTCGCCAAGTCTGCGAGTAATGGTTCAATTGACATCACGATGGGATCAGAATGGCTCATCGAATTGTTAATTGAGACCATTGGTTGATGCCAAACAAAAAACGAAGGCGGAAGGGTTGGGACCTGCGTGTGCCAAAGCTCTCTCGTTTGTGATTGACAGTGGTGACAAGGGGCGGATCACTCGGCGAACAGCATGTGCGACGGGGTTTGATGGGTGAATGTTGAAGGACTGGACGGGAACTGTGGATGAAAAAGGAATCAAGAAAAGGGGGAGCATAGACCGAAACGCAAGTGGAAGGATCACGAGGAAAACGATGGGATTAAGGGGAATGGGCCGTGTCTTTAGGCAGTGCGCAGCAAAAATTGGATGTATCATCTAAATGCACAAGGCATTCAAGGAAGCAGTGCCTCCTTCCTTTTTGAGTTTCTGGGGTCGGTCGCACCACATCACAAAGTGGACTTCAATTGTGTTCACCTGAACTTTCTTTTTGACAATTGTTACAAGCTCCAGCTCCGCCCCCAACGGATAATGCCTTGCATGATCTGCGTAGTTTATTTTTCGAGATGGAAAAGGGAGCAGGAGCAGGAGTAAAATAGGGAATACGCGCGTCTGTTTCGAAACAAAAAAAAACGTGGGGACGACAAGGGCAGAAAGGAGAAAACGTTGCAGAAGAAGGGATAAGATGAACTGCAATGCAAGAAAGCTTGAAGTAACAAGATCTCTAGGTAGGATTTGATAAATAAAGGGGGGATCAAGCAAACCCCGGGGAACATAGGCGGGTGGAAGGATACGCTGGAAAGCACCGAGACAGCCCCGAGTCGCCCGACTACCTGACAATCAAAAACGTGGGAAGGAACGATAGGATGACATCGCCACTGAGATCTGTCTCGACTCGACATCGACATTCCATTCACACGGGGGATCACATATTACCTTCCACATTGATAATGGTGAGGCTGACCCCCGCACTTGCGTAGAGAACCCGTGTCAAGTGAGAATAAATCTCTCAAAAAATGACATCACTGTTGTGAGTAGCCATTTCGTGAAATTGTTTGATGCTGTGCAATGTTGAAGTTTTTGGATAGGATGAGGGATTGGCTCACATCTCGTAAGCAATCTAGAATGTTGGAGTTACGGGGCGTTGTCGACCACCTCCATGACGAAGCCGGATGAAAGGAGAGCGATTAAGAATTGACATGTTAACATAAAAAGACGTGAGAGTGACAGAAAAAAAAATAGAAGAAAGACAGGTGTGTGAAAAAAAAAAAAAAAAAAAAAAAGAGAGACAGATACAGACGAGTAAAAAGTAAAAGTAAAAGAAAAAAAAAAAAGTAAGAAATTGCCAATAGACTCGGTTTGTGCATTTTCATTTATCGATAAATAAAGAAATACCAAAAAGCAAAATATTGTTGTATCAAGAACAGGAAGATCGGCCCCCAAGACGGAGAATGTCCGATGTGCCGTCTTCCGCTGTTGCATTTGGCCGGTTTCTTGGCGGCTGGATGCATCCGTGCGGCGTTTGCCCGTCTTTGATCACTGAAGCCCAAGACCCCACAACCGGGATACTGAGTACTTTGTACATAAAGCTAGCATGACTCCTGCATTTCTATTAGAAAGCATTGTGGTCTGTTATTGAAGTGTAATAAATACGAAATTTAATAAAACGAAAGCAAACGATAGGACATCCGAGCCTGTCGGCAAATCTAGTCCCCTTTTCTTGTTTTCACGATGTTATGATGCTGCGCAGGTGGGCATTTCGAAGCCAGAAGTGACTCGCACCATCTCCAACGCTAACAGGCGACCTGCATTGGCGGGTCTCCATTTCAAAAGCTTGACAAAAAGAGACATGTAGAAGGTACTTCGGCGTTCAATATTCTAAAATGGCAAGGAGAGGAAGCTTGCGCATCCTACGATGAAGGCCAGCCAATTTCTTGCATGGCATTCTTTTGCCGATCTCGCTGGCACGCGCGTAAACACCACCGTCGCGTATTTTATGCCGGCAGAGTAAACTGTAGTTTTTTATTGTTATTATTTTGAGGGAATGCTGAAATACTCGGAGTTGTCACATGCTGCATCTGACAGTCATCTTCCATACTACATCGTCACTTCCAAACAGCAATCATGTCCAAGATTCTCGTCACCGGCGGCTCTGGCTTCTTGGCCGGTAAGTGTCGCTTTGTTTATTCTGTTTAGATTTTCTTCTCTGACACTTTTAGGCCACATTATCAAGCAGTTGTTGACGGCCGGCCACTCGGTGGTCACGAATGTCCGGTCCGAAGCCAAGGCACAGTCGACCAAGGCCACCTCTGCCGGCCTTGGCTTCCCGGCCGACCGGTTCGCGGTGTCCATCGTCCCCGATATTACCGTCGATGGCGCGTTTGACCATGTCGCCAAAACACCCGGCTTGTCGGCTGTTCTGCACACACAGAGCCCCTTCCACTTTGCCTGGACCGATCCCCAGGAAGGACTCGTCGACCCGGCCGTCAAGGGCACGATGTCTCTGCTCAAGTCTGTTCACAAGCATGCGCCTGATGTTCGCCGTGTCATCGTAACGTCATCGTTTGCGGCCATTCTGAGTGGTGCCCACTTGGAGGACCCATCTGTCACGTTTACTGAAGAATCTTGGAACCCGGTGACGCTGGCCGATATTCATGCGGCACCGGGTGCGGCCTATGCTGCGTCCAAGAAATTTGCCGAGCAGGCTGCCATCGATTTTGTTGCCCAAAACAAACCCCAGTTTGACCTCGTGACGATCTGCCCGCCCAACATTTTCGGGCCCATCGTGAGCCATGTCGACAGCGTTGCCGGACTCAACACGTCGAGCCAAGGCCTGGCGGCACTCCTGCAAGGTGAGTGGCTTAAGGAAATTCCGGCGACGGACGGCGTCTGCCTCTGGGTGGATGTCAGAGACTGCGCCACGGCGCATATCAAGTCCCTGGACGCGGGCAAGGTCAAGAGTGGACAGCGACTGTTTGCAACGGCTGGCTACTTTGGCAACCGGACTATTGCGGCCGCTGTCCGTGACAACTTTCCTGAGTTCAAGGACAAAGTGACTGGTGCTGAAGTTGCTGGCGGTGACGAGCCGGCCGTGGACAAGCGCTTCAAGTTTGACAACTCGGTGACAAACGCCATTCTGGGCATTCAGTGGACCAGCCTTGAGCAGAGCACCATTGACGCCGTGAAGAGCCTACAGCCTCTCTTGGCAAAGGAGCAAATGTAATGGGAGAATACACTAAATAGACATCATAGAAAATACTATCTGATTTTGAAATTCTCTTTACCTTTTTTGACTACTCTATGATCTCTATGGTTGGATTTTATTTACTAATTTTGACGCGTTATGAAAGGTCAACACTCGTCGGCAGTTTACACACAGCAAAACCGCCATACTTCAAGAAAGATGCACCGACCAAGGTCCGCGTCTTGGGGTCAATATCGGCCGCTGTCATGTCCGTCAACTGCTTTCCGTCGTCCCTTAAGATTAATTCTGGCTCGTAACCGTTTGATTCACGAAGCCGCAGGACTGCCGTCGGAGCAAAGACGGTCTTTCCCAGAGCAGACACATCGGACAGGAAAAGAGGCAGCTCTTCACCATCAGGGAAGACAGTGACGAGAGGGTCGTTCGTGCCCGCCAAAATCTTGATGTTGTCGGCAATCGCGCCGACATCAACATCAGCAATCCGGCGGAGGTCGTTGGGCTGGCCGTCGATCATCTCATAAATCGAAACACTGCCATTCTTGGAGTCTCCAACAAAGACACGGTCTCCAGCAACTGCTAGTCCGTTGGCACACGGCAGTGTATGTGTGACCTCCTTGCACGTCACTCCGTCTGTCGACTCGTTCACCTCGCAGTACTGGACACTAGTCGCCCACGACCACGGCCCGAATCGATCCTCCAGTTGTCTCAGGATGCCCCGCGGGTAGTAGTGGTCGTTAGTGATGTAAAAGCTGCGCGGGCCCACGGCGGCCACGCTGTTGGCGCACTTGATCGCAGGGTGCTCGACAGAACGGAGGAAGTGGAGAGTGTCACTACCCAGAGTGTGCTCAAAGATGAAAATGCTGTCTCGTTCGCGGGCATGGTTGACGGCAAAGACCAAGATTTTGGACGGGTCGCCTTCCACATCTTGGATATCCAGGCCGTGCGTCACAATGTCGTGGCCTTCAGGCAGGCCTTTGAGGACAAGTTCGGTCCGTTTGCCCGTCTTCAGGTCAACCTTGAAGAACTGCTCCTTGAAAACGGCCCGGTTGGTGGTCGGCTGGAACCGCGCCGATGGGAACCATTGGACACGGCCGGCCGGATCACCGCATGCCAGGAACGCCGTCGACGATGCCGCGTGGACATTGACGTCTTCACAGGCATTGGCGACCGTGTCGACCGTGCACTGTCCGTTGGCCACATCCGGCAGATTCTCCCAGCGGCGAAGGCGGGCCGGATCAATGACAACATGACCGGTCGTGGCTTCGAGGACGCCGGCCACGGTGAGGTTCAGAAAGTAAAAAGTAGATATAGCGGCTAGGGCCACTAGGACCGACAACTGGAACAAATTTGGAGCCATTTTTGGGGTGACCGGTGCAAAAGATTGGTAGAAGTTGGAGATAGTTGGAGAGCTCAAGGGTCTGTGGTATGGCCCTCGTGTTATGTCGCAGCAATCAGTGATATGCCATGACTCGTTTGCCGACTGGCGACTGTCGACTGTCGATTTCCGATCGGCAACAGATTTTCAAAAAATCTTACAAGCCATCAATTTTTTCCTCTTATTCGCATCATTTCGTTGTTTGCCTTTCTCCTCGGTCTCGCTCTGTCGTCGGTTGCTCCTTCCTTCTCTCAGTCACTTAATGATTCATTTAGGGCACAACTAGGGCGTTTTCAGGGTCGTTTGCCCGCTGTCACTTACACGGGAAAGCTCCGATGGCCCCGCATTTTAGTCCAAATCGGACCCACTCTCGGATCCACACACACGGAAAAGCCCATCGACATGACCTCTGCCTTTCTTGTTGTCGTCATTTTCCATCTTCCCCGGTCTATCTCCAGATTTTCGTCGGTCATCGATCCACACTGCATGCGACCAGAAGCGTGGAGAGAGCCGGCTGTGGCGTTTGGGTAAAAGCTTGTTCTCGACGACTCCAAGATTACATTGAGACGGAAGAGTACTGCCGTCTCAAAACATGTGCCATGTGTCGTGCTCCGTTTACGACATACACCTGGGTGAGGTAAGATGTCCCATCAACCTGGACCATAGACACTGTATGGTGGAAATTCTGGTAGCTCTCGATCCATTAATTACATGCTCTGTATCTTTAAATGTTGACAGTACAAACTTGACCATCTACGAGTTACAGCTGTAGATGTGATGGAGGTCAGGCGACCTCAACGGCCCGCGACAGCCCACGGCACCAAGTTCCCGTCGCTGTCTATTTCACTCTTTGTCTGTCAGTTCTAGCTAGATAGTTGGTAGCCGATCGCAACCGTGTCGGACGTAGTATTATTTTGGCACATTTCGGTGCCAGTGCCGAACCGGCACTCGCTCTCGGTCTTGCCCACGACATCTGGAGTCGCCTTCTTCTTTCCCCACTGCATAGTAGTCTGATAGTTTCCCACGCTCCATAAGACCCCGTGGGGACTTGGAGTACGAAGATCATTGCCATATCCAACATTGGTCCTATGCTTCTGGAAGCATGGTTCCTAGCTATCCTAGCTATCGAGGAAAATCTGGGGAGCGCTACATCCAGGATCATTGACTTAAGGCACGCAGAAGTACACAGTACATCGTATTTATTCTGCTTGACACATCGATTCCTACCACGTTTCCATCGCGTAGGCTAGTTTGGCCATCGTCTGAGCTTCAATACGACATGGAAGCGTGTCTTGCACCGTTAATTCATCTTGTGATCAGGCACTTTGTGGGCTGCAATGATACAAGGAAGCTTTCGCTCATCGACTATGGCGCCAAAGCACGCAAAAATGACCTGTTGTGGCAAGGCTGAAAATAGTAAACATCCTTCATGCCGACCTCCGAGGCAAGGATTGGATTGGCAAGGGTGTCCTATGCCGATACTCGGGTTACGAGGTGTGTCTCCTCCCAAGGACTGAAGGCTGATCGACAATGTTCTCATGCTCTCATAATTCAATATAATATGGGAACTCCGCATGCCTTCTCCTACTCCTCTGCCAGACGATCTGTCAACACACGTGGTCAGTTTTTTTTCGAGGTAGCTCTCACATCAACTATCTCAATATTGCCCCCCACCACATCATCGCCATGTCTTCTGAAAAGGCTGGCGAGAAGACGGCCTCGCCGGCTGTCAATGTCGAGCACGCTGTCGGAGAAACACCGAACATCCTGCCGGCGCCCGGAAACGACACCGAAGACGAAGACAACATCAACCCGCTGAGAGGCATCCCGCGTGATGAGCTACTGGCCGATGTCGAGTGTTTCGCGCGCGAGACTGGCCTCGAAGGCCATCTGGAGCTGCTCCAAAAGGGCGCCCTACTCGTCCAAAGCCCGTACAACGAGGTCAACCTGACGGAAGACGAGGCCAGGGCGATCCGTGAAGAGACGACACACAAGTGGAAGAACCCGTGGGCTCTTTACTTTACTGTGGTCATGACCTCCATCGCATCGGCCGTCCAGGGCTGGGACGTCACGGGCAGCAACGGCGCTAACCTGTCGTTTCCCGATGCCTTTGGGATCGGCGACACTGGGGACAAATGCACCGCCGCCGGGACCTGCACGTCCAACTCGTGGCTGATTGGGCTGATCAACGCCATGCCCTTCATCACTCTCAGCCTGTTTGCCTGCTGGCTGTCGGATCCCCTGAACCACTTCTTTGGCCGGCGGGGCACCATCTTCATCGGCGCCGTCTTTTCTCTGTTGGCCCCCATCGGTTCTGGCCTGTCCCAAAATTGGAAGCAGCTTCTTGCCTGCCGCATGCTGCTGGGCATGGGCATGGGCATCAAGGACGTGACTGTGCCCGTCTACTCGGCCGAAAATGCACCGGCGTCGATTCGCGGCGCTCTCGTTACGACGTTCCAAATGTTTATCGCTTTCGGCATCTTTCTCGGCAATAGTGCCAACCTGGCAGTCCGCAACACGGGCAATATTTCATGGCGACTGCAGTTGGGGTCGGCCTGCATCCCGGCCTTGCCTCTTCTTTTGGGCGTCATGTTCTGCCCCGAGAGTCCTCGCTGGTACATGAAAAAGAAGCGGCCGGATGCAGCTTTCCAGTCCCTGCTCAAATTGAGAAATACACCACTCCAAGCCGCCCGCGATCTCTACTACATGCACGCCATGCTGGAGTATGAGAGAGAACATATCGGCCAGACACACGGGCCAGGTGTTGTTGGCTTTGTGCAGAGATTTGGTGAACTCTTCACGATCCCGCGGAACAGAAGAGCCACCCTCGCCTCGTTCATCGTCATGATTGCCCAGCAGTTGTGTGGAAGTAAGTTGTCCCCAGTCATAAAAAGAGAGAGGAAAAAACAGAAGGAAAAAAATAAAAAGCTTCGACTTAGCTCGTGCACTAACAGCCACACCTATTAGTCAACATTATCGCTTTCTATTCGTCGACCATCTTTACGAATGCTGGTGCCTCTGTCCAAAAGGCCCTACTCGCCTCTTGGGGTTATGGCCTGGTCAACTTTGCTTTTGCCTGGCCCGCCATTTGGACGATCGACCGTTTTGGCCGCCGTTTCTTGCTGCTCTTCACCTTCCCCCACATGGCTTGGACCCTGCTGGCCGCTGGCTTCTGTTTCTGGATCCCGTCGACAAGCTCTGCCTCGCTGCCCTGCATCGCCCTCTTCGTGTTCCTGTTTGCCGCCGTCTACTCGCCTGGTGAAGGCCCTGTTCCCTGGACCTATGCGGCCGAATGTTTCCCTCTCAGCCATCGCGAAGTCGGCATGTCCTGGGGCATCGCCACCAACTTTTTCTGGGCGTCGGTCCTGACGCTCACGTTCCCGCCCATGCTGCAAGCCTTTGGCATCGTCGGTGCCTTTGGCTTCTATGCAGGCACAAACGTCATCGCCTTCATCCTCATCTTCTTTTTCGTCCCGGAGACAAAGCAGCTCACCCTCGAAGAGCTCGACAAGGTCTTTGCCGTCCCGACACGCACCTTTGCAACGCACAAACTCACAAAAGTGGCGCCCTGGTTCATCAAGCGCTGGGTCTTTTGGCAGCGGGATGCCGCGTGCGAACCTATGCCGCGCCATCGCGAAGAGTAGAGTCATCTGGGGGCTGTGGGGTGGCGACAATGAAGTGTGTGTTGTATATCTATAAGCGCCCCATGGCTTATTGTTGTACTTCGGTGTTTGGGCGGAGAGAGGATGGACCCGTGACGTTTACATTTTTAAGGGTCTCGCTTAGTAGTTTTTTTTAAGTATATGTTAGCGCAATACAAGAAGTATATGAGCAGTCTACAATGTTTTCTATATTTTTTTGTCGGCTTAGATAAGTATTGTCTTTTTCCATTTAAAGTTTTGTGCGCGGCACGGCGCGCTACGGTGTGAAACTGCCTCTTAGTTGAGCGCTTAGCCAGACCATTTGGGGCGGACTATCACGAGCTTTGCACTACGCAGTATTGGGCTTTGTATTGTCACACCAAACCACAGCCTTACTTTACACAAACCATCAGTCTATGTGTGAATGCTATGAATAATGGCGCGTTTAAATTTAATTTTTGCACAAGGCTGTCATGGATTTCGTAAACAAACTCAAAAAAAATATCCGTCTGGGTAGAAATATATTTTCTTGTCCGCTGCCCACCTTGGAAATTTTTCTTTCTTCTCTTCTTTCGCATACTCAAACAACCTCATTCAATATATCGTCAAAGTATCGCCAAATACGATCTCAACACTACCAAAAGTACTAGAACCCTTCAAAATGTATTCTATCAACCAAAGGAACGATCCCAGCGGGGTCTCCCCGAGCTCTGCTCTCCGCCTACTCAAAGTCTTCGAGGGACCCTACACACAAGGCGGGAACCGCACAATAATCCGCCCTGCAGACCGCGGCTACGTCAGAGCATCCACCATCAAATACGGCCTTGAAATGGACAGCCACTATGCCCGCCACACAGAAGAGGCTGCAGCCAGTACTGTCGCCTCGGTTGCCGCCAACATGGTCGAGTCTATGGAGGAAACCACCAGCAAGTGCAACAAGCTGATCAAAGGCTGGACCAACTGCACGCCCGACCAGGCAGACGACGCCGTCCTCGCCGCGCTCAAGTATTTTGACAAGAAGTACGAGCTGTTCTGGGAGGACTAGGCTGCCCGCATCCGTCGCTGCGAGCCCGCCCTCAACAAGCCGGCTCTGCTTGTGCGGGTCGTTCTCTCGGCCATCCAGCTCCGCTTCGCCGCGCTCGGCCAGCAGATCGGCATCGTCTTTGACGAGCGCAAGATGGCCGAAATCAAGGGCATAGTGCTGCCCGTTTCGACCATCACACCGCACCCCGACGTCAACAACCGCGAGGAAATCCATGCGTGGGACCAGTGGACCAACTTTGAGCACGCGCCGCTCCTCAAGGAGGAAATGGTCTACGCCTTGAACGATGCCAAGCAGACCGTCAAGAAGGCCACGGGTTTTTACACGGAACTTGCCATCGGCTTCCCGCCCAACCCCCGCATGCCCGCCAAATACAACAAGGAAAAGGCCAAAGTCTCCACCGACAGAACGGGCCAGCTCCTCCTCGACCTCGAGCACAAGATGGAACAGGACATTATCGAGCTGCGCAAACGCGACGACAACCTCCGCCGGCTGCGCGATCTTGTCGACGCCGCCGGCATGCCCGTCGACATCCCCGCCGAGTCGCTCAAGGACGCCCGCTCCAAGCTTTATAGGGGGGCGTACGTCAACCCCTGGACAACCGAGAACGCCTACGCCGTCCGCTACGAGCTGGCGCAGTGGTACGATGCGTTTCTGCGCCAAATGACCGACCTGTCCAACGACATTCTAAAGCTCAACAACCTGCTGGCCGCCGCCAAGGACAAGATCGAGCTCGATGAGCGCAACCGCGAATGCAGCAAAACCGCCGTCTGGCTGCGCACACACCTGCCCTCGCGGCACAAGCCGGCAACCGAGAGCACCCTCTACAAACACCTCGAGTGGGACGCCCAACAGACAATCCGTGGAGCCTTTGCGGGGCACGAGGTCGTCAAAAGGTCTGCAGAAAAAAATGAGAAAAGACCAAAAATGCCAAACTGGGCACAGCCGAAACCTCTACGATGACGCAGTGTAATCTCAGTCAGGAATATGAACGGCAGTGCTGGAGTTTTGGGTTTTGGATTTTGATTTAGGCTTGAGGTTTTTACTTTTCGGGGTTTTTTTTTCCAGGGTTGTGTGGGGTGGCGGGAACTAAAATTTAGCGTACACTAGCGAAACCTTAATTTTATGGCACTCTATGTTCTCTACTTTCACGTGCATTCTCGTAAGCTGTGCTATGTTGTGTTATGTGATGTGTTCAGATTATTTTGGATATTGGTGTAACGTTCAAAATTGGAATGTGGCCCCCGATTTTAGATTGAGGTAATAACATTCACAGCACTTTACTTGATAGACCAGAGGAGTCGATTACAGCCGTCGTATTTAACAGTCATATGGACCATCTGGATAATTTGATGCTTTTGTTGTTGGTGCATGTGTTTTCTTTCTTTTGTGACGTCCAACAAGCGGTTTTGTTTTTGGCCGCAATCTCATCCAAATTGATTTGTCGGGGATATCGGGGAGGTTCATTAAGCAAATTGCTTCTAGATGTCTTGGCGAGCATTTGACATCTTCTCTCAAACCGATCCAGGACTGGGCCGTTCATGACAGCCGCCAATCCCTGTGGTGATATTCACCGTTAGAAACAACAGCATTCTGACGCGGGGTAAAACACGGGCGACAAAATTGGTGTACATAACCGAGATGAACAAGGACGGGAAGAGAAAAACGTGCCTATGGATGCCTAATTCACATCGACCACGCAAATTAAGCGCCTAAACTGAGTAGCCAGATAACAAGTGCGTAAGAGAGACATTCCGACAAGAGCCATATATTTATATTTCAATTTCTGCGCACTTTGGCCTCGCTCTGGCCCAGACTGCCACTCATCGGCTCTTGTCTTTCTGCCTTTTCGACTGTTTGCCACGGACTCGCCTATCGTCAATCATGGAAGGCACACACCTCTCCGAGCTCCCCTTGTGGTCTGCAGAAGAAGCACGCGAGCATGAAAATGGAGCAACCATCCGCGGCATGGTCGGCTCGGGCTTGGCCTGTTGTGGTTTTGTTATTTTCCGCTGTGTTTACGACGAAGACTACAACGACGATTATGCAGCGTATCTCGAGGAATTGAAAGACACATCGCCCGCATTTGAGAGACGATACTGCAATCAGGACGGGTCCTTTGAAAAGTACGTTGCGCCGGCTGTGGCGTGGACCATTATTGAGGACGAGGCAAACCTCAAGGATGTCACAAAAGACGCGGTGCGCGAGCGATTTCTCGCCTGGCGCGACGAGCAGCTCAAAGACACCAACCTGGCCGCGCGCATCTCTCTGACCCAGGCCTATGTTTACAACGATCTGCCGCGGTTCAACTATTGCCTGGCCATTGACAAGGCGTGCATCGACACTTATCGCGCCTACCAACAGTTTTTGGTCGAGTTTCGTAAGAAAAAGGCAGAGGAAAAGGCACTGGCCGAGGAGGATGGGTGGTCGGGATCGGAGCTGGACGAGTACGACAGAAAGCCATGGCCTAATGAGGGTCCGCCAGTGACGATCGCTCTCATTGCTGGACCGTGGAGACGGCCATTCGAATATGGCGGCACTTCAAAGGACCAGTGCGAGTGGTTTGGCTGGGGCGACTACTTTTCCCGCAAAGATCCGCCAGATGAAGACGACGAAGACGAGGGAGAGGAGGGAGACAAAAATGGCCAAGACGGCCAAGATCACCAGGAAGAAGGCGACAAACAAGACGACAAGCCAGCCTTTGTCAATGAAGAAGACAGTGATGAGTACAGTGACGAAGAGGCGATGATGGACGAACATGAACCTATCGAGGGATGCACATATGTAAGTTTAGCTCCGTCTACTTTCTCTTTTGAACGGCAACTCTACTAAATACTCAACAATATTTTAGTTCGAAATAGGCTGGATGAATCTCGAAATAAAGCATGTTCTTGACATGTATTCGACGTTGCATCATCATGACATTTGGTACTATATATATCTTCGACCCCCTCTGGTATACCCAAGGAATCAATTCTTCCGCGGCTCGAGAAGTAGAACTTAACTTGGACGTGGCTGTGTTTTAACATAGTCTCCTACTGCGTTATTCTTTTTATTATGAAGAAAAGCCAAAATAAAATATAAAATAAGATAAAATAAAGTTGAGTAGTGAACACATAACGCATTATGTACAGTTGGACAAATTTCTTCAAAAACAGACCTTTTATCCTCCTTAATGATACCATGTCAACCATACACAGCCACTACCGTACACCAAACTAGACTAGATTAAAACGAGTAGTCGCCCTCGGTGTAGACAGACATGTTAGGCAGCGCACTAAAGCACTGCCAGGCGTTGGCATACGTCGGGTAGCCGAAGCACTGCTCAATGTTGCTGGCGCGCGCCTCGTCCATCCAGGTCTGGTTGTAGGCGCGCGATAAACAAAACTTGTCGCCGCGGGCGTGGTGGTTGCTCATGTGCAGGACCGTGTCCTTAAATGGGCCGTCCTCGACGCAGCTGTTGGGGCCGGTGCCGTTGCCGCCAAAGCCGGTCACCGGGTCGAAAATGGGCGAAGCCTGGACCGGCCCATTCACGATGTCCGTCAACTCGTCCCAGTACGGATGGCCGCCCTTGTATCCGCACAGCGTCTGGAGAGCGAGCTAGTGGGCGCGCACAAAGTACCGATGCCACGGCAGAAACTGGCCGACGTTGTCTGGACGGGTGTTAGTGTACTTTAAAATAAATAGCAGATGTCGATGGACTCACGAATGTTGTTGTCTTGGGTGGCGTGGATGGAGGCAAGCTCGTCCCAGACGTTGGTTGCGTTCTGAACAATATTTCGAGGGCTGCACCGGCGAGGCGCTGACGGAGCCAAGGAGTGCGCCGATAGCGGCGAGTTTGGTGAGCAAGGACAACATGATGGTCGATGGCGGAGAGGATGAGGTCGAAACAGACTTTGAGATGTCGATGGTGGACGATCAATGGAAAGTCGAAACGAAGATCGGTGGGCCATTGTATGAAATATATTGTTGAATAAATTGCAACTAGACATCAGAAGTCTAGGAACAAACAATACTGGCCCCATTCTAGCCTCATCCTGGACATGATCAAGAACTCGGGATACCGTCAAGGTGCCGTTCATCTTACCGGAACGCGTGTCTTTTCCACGAACAGCACGGGAGCACGGACTTAGACAACGGAGTAAAGTGGCCACTAGCCGGGCAACCGGCCGGAGGCTCCCAGCACCTGGTTTTATGCCTGGATTTTGCTTGAGAATGTTGTCAATCTCATAGTAGGCAAGGTAACCCTCTGTGCCCGTGCAGACACCAGCTGTGGATGCCCCACCAAAGTGACAGCCGGGATGGGTGCACTTTGGGTCAGCCAGCGTAAAGGCACGCCCATAAAACCCAAATCCCAAGGCCACTTTGGAGGGCGAGATATTGACACACCAGAGGAGCTCTGCGGCAGACTGGATCTCTGTCAAGTTCGTATGTGGCTGCACCAAATCACCACTGTTACGTTAGTCAGTATTCGTACAGTAGTTCAAGTTCGGAGACCCATCTCATCACCTACATGGAGCTCTCCCTGTCCCACGATCCGTGAATATCATATGACATCTAGACATATATAGATTGTTGTAATTAGTCACCAGCCTGGCTAGAGCCACAACAACCATCCAACTTACAAAATTCATCCAGTCTGCGTATTCCAGCAGAGCCGGAAGATTAAACCATCGCAGATACCAATAGGACGCCGGGATGGTAAATGTGAGGCCGACATCGTGAGGCGAGGCAGCAAATGTCTTCTTCAGCGTTGACATCAGCTTCACCATGTTGGGTCTGTCTTGAGGCTTTCCACCCCGATCCGGGGCACCCGGGTATTCCCTGGTGCACATGTCTGTTAGTCGACTGCTGAAAGATGCCAGTCGCTGTCTAGTTATCATAGTGAAGCCTTACCAGTCCAGATCTAGTCCATCAAACCCATATTTGTCCATGAATCGCAGGATGTTGTCAGAGAGTTTTTGGCGTTTATTGGGATCCGTAGAAACGGCTCCGAGCAATGGCTGTGTTGCGGTGTTGTTGTCGGAGAACGTCCATCCGCCGATGCTAATAAACACCTTGAGTCCCGGGTTGATGGATTTTACATCTGCCACTTGGGCGTCCTCGTGTCCATAGCAACCACTTCATAACTTGTTGGGTCAATGTAGGCAAACGCAAAATTTAGGTGCGTCAATGCTCCAACTAAATTATACCGTCAGAATCTTCATAACCAAATGTCGTAAAAGGTTCCTTTCTCTTGGTCCAGACGAATAAAATGCTGCTACTTACGTGGAAGATCCGAGGGCAATGTTTGATGGCACTCCGAGCTTGCAGTCCTTGCTTCATAGTATCCGATGACTGTGTTGTTTGTGTTTGAAAGCGGTCAGCTCCATTATCCAAGAGTACGTAACCAGGAAAAACTCAGATGGAAGCCTCAAACCTTTGGAGAGAACACCATCGGCTGATGTATCGTGAGCAGGAGGCTTTGGGTGTTGAATGCAGCTGCTAGCTGCGGTCTGACACTTGTCGTTGCAAAACTCTTCTGTGGTGCCACAAAAGCCCCATTGACTGCAACTATTCGCGGTGACAAAGCACTCTGTTAGGATCATTCTCTTTGCCCTCTTCAAAAGGTAACAAACTGAAACGGGTTTTTATATCATACCAAACCTCCAAAGGACAGCGTTTGTTTGGGTACTCGGCATACTGTCCACATTCAGTGTGGGCATCACAGTTGGAAACACATCCAGTGCCACAAAAGTCAGGACCTTGTGTAACTGTTAGTAAATGATAAAGGCATTATTTACCTCTTCCATAGTTACTGTCTGTCAATATCACCATATCATCTTGTCATTGTTCTTTCCATATCCACAGACGCTAGTCTTACCGCAGCATACACCGTTTAAGCATGGATTTCCCGCACTACATGAGCCAGTGGCTACGGTTGACCAAATCTAACACCGTGTCAACGGCCATTTTTTGGCTGAAATTTTAATAGGGGCACCCCTACCGCTTTTGGTTAAGTGCATAATATGCTAGTAAGCGCCATAAGGCGGACCATGAATAGCGCGTTTTTTAGCCCCCCACCCCGAAAAAAATCCTTCACTCTTTGATTAATTAACTTCTTAACTAGTAAGGTAAGCTTACCCTTACACAGCCACGTGCGCCCTTGATTTAAGTGTGAAAAGTAGCGATTATTGGTCGAAATAATTAAATAAAAAGAACGTTTAACTTACGTGATTAGAATCTTGGTTATTATGGTGTAAAAAGGGTTTTTTTTTAATTGTTTTTTACTTTTTACTTTTTTACTTTTTTATTTGTTTTTTAGTTTTTTTAGTTATTGTATATTAATGTACGTAATATTATAATAATTAAACTTTTTTTTATTTTTTTACTTTTTATTTAACTTTTATTATTTTTCGGTTATATATATTAAATATTATAGTTATATAAAGTTTTTTATTATTTTTTATATTTTTTTTTTTTTAATTACTTTTTAAGTTTAATTAAATATATATAAATAAATATATA